>PVKE010002148.1:0-87136 GCA_004027555.1 Craseonycteris thonglongyai
AATGAATTTTAAGTAGACAGCAGTGACTATTCATTCTTGTGTCACTTGCAAAAGGGTGTATTCTGTCTCCCCATTTCAACTGTGCATTCTTCAAGAATAGTGAGTTTGTCTCCAATTTTTCTTCTAGACATTACTCCACACGGCACAAACAAGTGCCTAGTTTAGGACTCTATATAAAAGAAGTGAATTACAGCACTGAACTGGCCTTGAACAATAAGCCAGAAATCTGTTTCATGAATTTTTCACAAGGGAAAAAATTGCCTTCAGAGATTATACATGATAGGGAACATTGAAAGTGCACACATTCTTCTGTGATGTTAATTTTTAAAAGTTTCAGACATCACATTTCTATAATGTAGACCATACAATCTGCCATGAATATAATATAAAAAGTGATGTGTGATTTTTCAATTTCTTAGGAGCCTGAGCGAAAACAATGAAATGGAAAATAATTGAAAAATTTACAATTGGAATACACACTTGGATTCAGTATAACTGAAAAGGAATTTACAAAAATGACCAATTCGTGGTAGACTAAAGCCAACTAAAAAGCAGGGCAGGCACATATTATAACTCTTGTCATTCTGAAAGTTCCATTGACACCTCTAAACTTTGAAAATTTTACTTTGAATAGCGCTATGAAGACAGTAACATTGGCTAGATTTATCCTTATGATATTCTTCATAAAAAGAGTGTAAGAACCATATAATAAAATACCAATTAAAATGATTAATCAAGTGAGTTGAGAAAAAGAGCCTTAGGCTAAAAGAAAGCAGAGAGTGTGTGTTCACATACTGTTGTCTCACTTGGTAATTTAACTGTGAGAGAAGCACTTCAACCTCGCTGAGTCTCAGTCTCCTCATGTCTAAAATAGAAAAATAGGTAATGTTTTATCTTCCACACAGTTTGCTTTTATGATCAAATAAAATAATGCATGAGAACTCACACGGAAATCTACAAAATGTAAAATATTAGAATTTAAAAATATAAATGCAAATAATGACTAGAACCATATTGTCTAAACAAAAAATAAATGTCCCATTTGTTGTGACAATGCATTTTCTTCTTTTAAATGCATATGGGAAGTCTTAGATTATATTAAAATTAAATCACATTTGGGTTGACAATACACTACACACTTTAATGAAACAAAATTTAGTTGAAACCAGAGCTGTTCTGGAAAATCACTAACATAGGTGGGTGGGTGTAGACATGGAGATGACAAAGTCTGGTTCGAGAAAAGGTGGGTGGGTGGGGCACCCTAGCGCTCACTTTACATGTTTATCAATAGATAGCACTCAAGTTCCCTTTCTTCCATGTCCCCCAGCTGCCTCCAGTGGCACCATACTCATTTTCCCCTCAGGAGGAACTAACCCACTCCTTTCACACACTCTTTCTTGCTGCTTACGTGCCTCATCAAAGTATACTGCACCATCCTTTCAAGCCAGAGCCGTGGCTTGTCCTACTGCATAGCACCTGGCAGAGGGGTTGAAACAGAGGTCATGCTCAGTAGATGCTTGTTGATTAATGTATCATTTTACATAAAGCTGTATCCATTCCCTGAACAACCTGGCCTGTGTCTCCACAGAGAATCAATCCATCAAAAGAGAAAAAGGCCTGAATGTGCACCGATCAAACAAAGAAAACTCCTGACTGTATAATTTGTTTTCTCTGAGTTACCTTGTCTGCGGAAGTCTTTAACAGTCATCGGTCCATCCCCAATTCTTACAGCACTATTTCACCACGAGACCCAGGCAAGATGGGTAGTGACCAGAGAGCCACGTCATCTCTGTCACTTCTAGCTGTGGGCAAGAGGTTCCCTCTCCCAGACCTTGGAGCTCTACCTATAAAGTAAAGCAGTTGGATCAGATGGTTTCCAAGAACGCCTTGCTGTCCCAAACCCAATAAAATAGGGCATTTAAAGATGACTTACTGGATCCTGGTTGGTGATTTCAGTAATACACTTGGATCATGAGAGACAACTGGACTAAGTGGATTTAGGTGACAGATCTTCATGAAAAACCACAAAAGTGATTCTGCTTCTCACTGTGGCTGCTTTTTTATACAAAAACGTGACTGTGGTTGGAATCCGGCAGTCAGAACACAGATGACTGCACAGTTCTCTCATTACAGAAGGAGAAAACCAAGTCCTGGACATTTGCAAGTTGTGCATGCATAGTAATAGGATGCATGAAAAACAAAAATTACACCAAATTGCTCTTCAAAAAGAAATTTACCTTTATGAACAAATACAGCCTTGTGTATTCTCTGAGTTCAGGAAAGGGCAGAAATGAGGTTACATTTGCAAAATCTCCCAGCAATGCATAAATGAGTTAGGCTATAAATGAACACTAGATTTGCTTCAAGCCTAAGAGCTTCTATAAAACATAAAAGCTTTTAACTCCCTATGAATAATACTTTCCCATAAAAATCTGCCTTCCTGAGCTCTACTTCTATGATTTCTGTGTCTATAATTTGGGGCCCTTTTGTTATTTTAGGATACAGTGAAAAGGAGTCTCAAAGAAATAGTTCTAACAAGTATATGTGCATGCTTAGGACAGTGAACATCATGTTTTCTGAGCAAAATCTCCTCTAATTATCTACTTATCAATCACAGATTCAATTTAATTTATACTTATCACTCTCCCTCCCTCTGCTGTCCAATTTCCACCCATTCCTCAAGACCCAGATCTTGGAGGAATGTCCTGCTTAGTCCAGGCTACTTATGTCCCCCTCTGCAGCTCATTCAGATATAGGCAGCACCAGATAGTTTGCTATCTGACTATACATTTCAATTTCAATTGCCATCTAATAATCTCATAAAACTTAACAGAAGTTGCTTTAACTAAATTATTATTTCTTTGAGACTTCAAAAATATAACTTCTTATATATCAATTCATAGTAGATGTTTAATAATATCTGTGGAAGAAAGAAAGAAGAGAAAAAAGGAAGGAGAGTGTTAATCAACAAATATGTATTGCTTGACTGATTATATTGAAGAATACCTGGTGGGACAGCTTCAGAGCAATGCACAAATAAAGAAATTATTTTGGTAAAGTAAGAGCTGGACCCTAAAGAGGTGTAGTGTGATGCAATACTTATACATGAGGGCTCCAGAGTCAGAAACCCTGGATTTCCGTTCTGGCTACCCACTTTGTAACAGTGTTATCTGCATTGTGACAGTTTTTCATAAAGTCGATAAAATAGGCATAATAGCTATATTTAGTTTACTGGTTGTGAATATTATATAAGCTAACACATGGAAAATACTTAGTTAGTATATGTCTGTCAATTAAGTAGTCAGCATTCCATAAATGCTATTGTTATGATTTTCATTTGGATTAATAGCACTTCTCCAAGTAATATGGAACTCAAATTCAGTTTTTGCTGTAGACAGACCAACTGACAAATAAGAGACCAACTAGGTTTATATCTAAAAATAAAGGCAAAGGCCAAAGCCAGTTTGCAGCCCCACCACCAATACACAAGAGGTCCCTTTTTTTCACATACTGTCCAATACATATTATTCATTGACTTCTGGATGATAGCCATTTTGACTGGTGTGAGGTGGTATCTCATTGAGGTTTTATTTGCATTTGCAGTATGGAGATTCCCCAAAACCCAAAAATACATATATACAACCCATCAGTTTCACTTCTGGGTATTTATCCAAGAAAATGAAAACACAAATTCAAAAAGATATATGCATCACTATGTTCATTGCATTATTTATAGTAGCCAAGATATGGAAGCATCCTAGGTGCCCATTAATAAATGAATGAATAAAAAATATGATATGTAAAAAATAGAGGCATTCATGGCTGGATTTTCTTCTGAAAAATAAAATATATATACAATTAAGTTCATAAACTCATCCTAGAAAAAGTGCTGCATACCTCATTGCTAACTGTCACTATGGTCACCTTTGAAGTACTCTCCTTGGGAAGCTATGCACCAAGGCCAGTGCCTAGTTCACCCTTCAAAGCAATTTCAGAACTCTTTTTCTGGAATGATGCCCTGAATGTCATTAAAATGTCTTCCTTTCAATATTTCCTTTGTCTTCAGGTAAAGAAAAAAATCATTGGGGGCCAGATCAGGTGAGTAGGGAGGGTGTTCCAATACTGGCTAAAAACTCCCTCACATATAGTACCATGTGAGCTGGTGCATTGTCATGATGCAAAAGCCAGGAGTTGGTGGCAAAAAGTTCAGGTTGTTTTCATCTCACTTTTTCACACAGCCTTTTCAGCATTTTCAAATAGTCAACTTGGTTGACTGTTGATCCAGTTGGTATAAATTCATAATGAACAATCCCTCTGATAAAAAAATAAAATAAAAATTTAGCAGGAATGCCAGGATACCTCAGGGTTGAGCACTTGCCTTGTGGCCCCAGGGTCTGAGGATTGAGTCCAGGCCCTGGCCCATGAAGACATATATGCTGAACTGTGGTGTGCTTCCCATGTGGGAGGTCCCTAGTTTGGTTTTCACCAGGAGGTGTTTCCCATGCAGGAGGCCCCAGCCCAGTTCCCAACCTGTGTGACCCCATGCCCACCTATGTAGATTGAAACTATGTCAAAAAACTGATTACATCCAACTATGGAGACTGCTCTGGGCCCTCCCCCTTCTCTCTGTTTCTCTCTTTCTGTCAAAAACAATAAAATAAATCTTTAAAAAAAAAGTTAGCCACATCATTTTGACTTCTGATTTAACTGACGGAACTTTTTTGGTCATGGAGAATTGGCTGACTTCCATTGTGTACTTGGTCACTTTGTTTCAGGATAGTAATAGTACACCCACGTTTCATCGCCAGAGATAACACAGCACAAAACATCATCTTGCCTCTCCAAAATGTCTTGACAAACTTTGACTCACCTCCTATCTGTATTTTTATTACAGCATTGTATGTCATGTAAAAATCTTTAGCATGGCCCTAGCTTACCTTTCTAAAAATATTGTCCACTCATCACTTTGTTGCAACTCAAAATTTAACCAAACCACTCTCTTATTCTTCACAATATCCCTCTGTATGAACCGTTCACATTGTTTCCTGCATTTGGAAAGACTTCTTCTTTTTGTACATCTAAACTATACCAATCCTTCAAACCATGCTCAAAATAACCACTTCTTTTATGAAACTTTCCCTATTCCCTCCAACAAATTTTTCTCCTTCCATTTTTTGTAAGTTCCGGGTCAGCACTGTCTTTGTGACTTACTTCTCCCACCTCCCGGTGAGCTCCATGAAGGCAGGACTACATCTTTATCTTTTGAATGTATATTAATACAAACCTACTGCATAGGGTATGGGGTTCAGGGTATGCTGTGGACCCTTATTTTCTCAAAATTGCAATAGATCTGATTCTGACACGAAACCCCATCCTAATGGTATATCTAGTAGGGAATTCAATAATGGTCATTATCCAGACCCTTTCTTCCTCCCAAGAGCCTTGTGAATGTACCATATGATAAAGTAACCCTTCCTAGGAGGTCTTTGGTTTGGATTCATGGGAGTCACTGCTCATATGTGCATAGTCCTTTGAAGTTCAGCTCTGTCCAAAGCAGTTACCTGTGAGTCCTAACCTATCCTTATGGAAGACAAACCAAGCAGTCACCCCCCTCCTGCCTCCTTCTCAGTATCCAAGCTCCTGTCTCCTTTCCAGGTTTCTGAGAAAAAGGTGAGCTCAGAGACCAAAGGCCATACAGACCTCTCTGATTCCTGATGAAATCACCTCCAGTCTTTTGTACAGTTTTGCTCTTTCTCATCTCTCCCACCTCCTACATAATTCCCTTGTTCCAGCTTTCAGAATACAAAATCCAAGAAAAAATACTCTAGAGACAACTTCTACCGTCCACTCTATAACTATCCCCACTTCGTTAGTCATAGGAGGTCAAAATACCGTCTATCTCTTCGAATGTAAACAGAAAATTACACAATAACAAAATTTCAATAAATTCTGCAATTACATAAGCTTATACACCCCCAAGTGTTGATCTGCACAAAGGGGGCTTTCTTCACTTGATTAAAGGCATGGTTGATGGGAATATAGCTCAGAAAATGCAACAGCATAGCTCAGTTAAATGAACCAGTATGAAAGCTGCAAATACACTAACTAATAGAACTGGCAATGCTACTATGTGCGATACTGTGCAACAACACTCGTGATTGGGCTAGAGCCGCATAGACATTAAAATTGGCAGAATCCTTTTAATGGAGCCCAATCAATATAAGTGAGCTTTAAAGGGTTGTTTAAAAATATGACTAAAAATATAGTTATTGTTAAAAAATAAATTAATGTTGACAGTTGCTTCAATAAAATCTATATTGACTTGTTTGGTTAAAAATAAAATCTGGCAGGGCATGCCAGGGTAGCTCAGTGGGTTAAGCACTTGCCTTGCAACCACGAGGTCTGGGGAGCTAATCTGGTCCCCCGGCCCATGCAAAACTAAACTGCAGCACAGCTGGTAACTGCCAGGATGGAGGTGAAGGTTCTCACCTCCCATGAGGGAGGCCGCTGGTTCAGTTTCGACCCCACACGGCCCCACATCCACCTGTGTGGAATGAAACCATGTCACAGCTAATGATGTACAGCTATGGACACTACTCTGGACCCTCTATTCTTTTCTATCTCTCTCTTACCCTCTCCTCAAACAATCAAATAAATAATAAAGAAATAAATAATAAAGAAAATCTGACATATAGGCTCACATGTAAAATATATTTACCATTAACTCGATAATTTCAAGGATGTTCCATTTTGATTTTTTTTTTTCTGACCTGAAGTTCATGGACTTAAGAAGATCTGTGAAACCTCTGGAATTTTATGCACATTTCTGTATGTTGAGGTATATGCATGTATTTCCAAGGAAAGAGTCATGGATTCCTCGGTTTGTCACAGGGATAAATAGTCCATAAAAGGATAAATAGTCCATAAAATATAAAATACATAGTCAAGCATATACACACATGTCTAAACTCCCTTCTCATTGTTTTTTTGTTTTGTTTTTTTCTATTTTCTAGAGGAGTTAAAAAATAAATTAGAAAATTACCAAGAAGACTTAAAATTAACACCTGCTTTTGCTGAGCTCTAACTAGAGCCACCTCCAATAATACTGTGTTTTATGTTGTAACCTTAGTCCAAATGAGAATTCAAAGTTACTGGAGTCCTAATATTTAAAAAAGTGTGATGCAGAATTCTCAGGAAGAGCTGTGGCGTATGACAGCGTAAGGCAGAAAGAAGGCTTGAGCTCAACAGGTGTGGAAACCTCTGCAAGTGAAGGGCACTTCACTCGTGTAAATAAGAGGGCATTCTCTGGAGATATTGAAGAATGCTTCCAGCTATTAGTCAGCTCACTGTATGGTTGACAGAGTAACCCTCCACCTCAGAAACAATATTGAAGTGTAGCTAAAGGTTGACAGAATGTTTACACCTCATCAAAGAAATAAAGCTGAAAGCTGGTAGTTAAATGGAGCCTGTTCCTACTAAAGAAACCATTTGTCCCTCAATGGAAGTGATGAATGGTGAGAGCAGGTCCCAGCTTAATAGACTCTCATGCTTTGTGTCAGAGGCAGCATGTGACTTCTTGGGTGCAGGTCTCTATAATTCCTAGAGTGGTGAGTCTCAGTTTATTTTCTGCAGGGACACAAATGGTGAGGACTGATAAAGCGGAAAGTTCCTGAGGACAGGCATAATAATAGTGACTTGTACATCAGTTCATGGAATCCTTATAGTCAAGGGAATACCACTATGACACCATTTTACAAATGAGAATGCTAAGAGAGAGATCTTAATTAATTTGCCCGAGGTGAAGTGGTAGAGATGTATTTTGAACTCAGGCAACTGTTTACTGAGTAAACACCCTCAGCTACTCAAGACTGCCTCCTATACCTTCTTCAGTACTGCATTCCCAACACCAAGTAGAATGATTTTCAAGTAGTAAGTGTTCAAATATTAGTTAAAGAGTGAGGCTCACATATGGTTTTGCTGGCTCACTGGCTCTAACTCCATCCACTTTCCTACTAACTAAGGAGGCATATCAGCATGTGAGAGGGCAATTCTTCTAAAAACAAACAAACAAAAACATGAGTTTACATACGCTGATTTAGAAGTGCTCTCAAATGTGAATATTCTCATATTCTTCCAATTGTTAGTATCCAGCACATTATAACACAGTAGTAGAGAGAATGAAGGCCAGTTGTTCTATGCAACACTCCCCAGAAATGGCTATGAGGGAAGGATTCAGCAGAGATAATGTAACAGAATCTGCTGGTTCTCCACGGCATCCCTTGTACCTTTCTCTAGAAGCCACAGCATACAGATAGTGTGGCTGTCCAACTAGATTTACATTTCCAGTCTCAGCTATACCACGTATGGCCTCATAACTAAACTCTTACTAATGAAACATGAGCGGAAGTGTGATGTGCCATTTTCAGGCCCAGTCCTTGAAACTTTGTCCACACTGCCACCTCAGTGCAAGCTATAAGACCCAAGCTCAAGCAAGGAAAGAGAACACTACCTTCCAGCCTCGCTACTCTCAGACCTGACTGGAAACGCAACCTCGGGCCCCATCCCAGAATCAGAAACTGCATATGATAAGCGCCACAGTGATCCCTCTGCGTGTTGGATTTTGAGAGGCACTGAACTAGGTCAGAGAAACTAGATGGAAAGAAGCTTGTGGACGCCTTCTCAGAATGAGCTCTGGGGGATGCCAGGATAGCTCAGCGGTTGAGCGCTTGCCTCACAATTGCTGGGATGGCACGACTGTGAAGGTTGTCTCCTCTCATGCAAGAGGTCCCTGGTTTGGTTCTTGGCCCATGTGGCCCCACATCCACCTGTGTGTAATGAAACTATGTCACTACTAATTATATACAACAATGGAGACTGCTCTGGGCCCTTTCCCTTTCTCTCTCTCTCTCTCTCTCCCTCTCTCACTCTCTCTTGCTCATCTTCTCTCAAAACAATAAAATAAAATCTTAAAAAGCAAAATAGAATGAGCTCTGGAAGAGAGCTGCCCAGCTACCTGGTATATCCACCTCAGACAGTTCCACGAAAGAAAAACTAACTTCTATTTTTTTTAAGCCACCGAACTATTGTTGAGTTGCTCAGGCCTTAACCTTAACTAACATAACAAGGGAACTTTACTTTTATAGATTATCAGGGGAAACCTTTGAGAAAACAGTAAGGACAAGTGCCAAAGAGACCTCAATACTTTACTTCTGGCAATGCATTTGAAGGACATTATTATGAATGTCTTTCCTGTACAACTCAGATGTCAGGAAGGATTCTTTATTCTTTTGGGACCAGACTCAAACCCCAATTCTAAGACTGACTGGAAGCTGCAAATTCCTGAGAATTTCTTCTCCCCATTTCCCCAGCCGTGTCTAAACTGCACACTGTCTTGGTTTCGTCCCATATCAGCCTAGATTAGAAGCCCCGCTCTTCTTTTGATTGACAATAAAAAGCAACACTTCCCCTTGGATTCCATGAGTTTAGAAACATCATTAAAGATTTGGAAAGTGACACAGAGAAATTCTCTATGGCCTTATTCATCTCTCTGCATCCTCCCAAATTGCCTCCATACTTCCTCCCTTACCTTCCCAAAGTATAATAGAGAATAGTTTCAGCCAAGGAGGTGAGGACAGAGGGGAAGGAATAAAATATCCGAATACTGGGGAAGAGAAGCCCACTAAGGTTAGAAATGACTTTGTCACCACTAGGCATCCGTAGCCTGTAGTCTTCAGTATCATGTGTCCCTTTCCTTATTAGTCCCACCTTACGTCCAACCAGCTGTGAAATTCATTACTCTAAATTAATGAATGTATAGTCCTCCAATCACCTTTCATTATGCATCTACAGAGTACAGACACTTCCCTAGGCACAGAGCATACTGGGGTCAGAATACATGAACTTTGACCTCAAGAATCTGAATGTCTGCTGGGGAAACTAGCTGGGAAAGTGGTGATTATAAAGTGCTGTGGTTACAGTCTGATCACAATATTTACCAGGTATAGAGCAGGTGAAGGAAATGGCATCTTGTTGTCCTGGGAGGGGTGAGGGAAGCCTTTCCAAGGACTGTCACTCAGGATGACACCTGAGGAAGGTAACAGCCATCAGGAGAGCATCCCAAAGTGTACATGTGCACAAGGCTGGAGAGTATAGTCTCTCAAGATCACCTAGTAACACCCAAGTGTATGTGGTGGGGAAAGTTATAGATGAAGAGAAAGAAAGGTGAACCCCTGAAGGTGACAAAGTACCAGAAAGCAGGGAATTTCATTTCAGAAAGAACTCTCAGAAGCTGGATGGGGTGAGTTGGAGGAAGATGAGACTAGGCAGCTGTTAGAGTAACCCAAGTGAGAAGGAGATTATCACTATTGTTGTTATTGTTGTTAATTATATCATCCTTCTGAAGCATTGGATCTCACCTCTATAAAGCACAGCACCTTCATTAATAGCAAATATTCTGTAAAATCCATTTTACCATTCTTAGACAAAATTCGTGACAATATATACTACCTATACACCTTACCTACACTTTCAGGAAAAAAATTAAAGTAACTAAGAAAGATCATATGTACAGTAGACTTTCAGTTAACTGGGAGCCCTGGGGACTGGTAGATGCCAAATAAATGTTAGTAGACTCTCCATTAACCAGAACTCAAGCAACCGGCAAAATCTCAAGCAATTGGCAAAACATTTTCCCAAGTGCCGGTTACTTGAGTTCTGATTAATAGAGAGTCTACTGTATTTCAAAATGCCACTGCTCCAGCGCAATAGACTAGATATAATAGAGTAGACAGTACCCACACCCAAAATCACTGTGAAATCAACAATTCCAAATGCTGACGGATAGTAATGTGCTAAGTTAACAACTTAAACTACTCAACAACCATTTCAATTGTAATGTGACTTTCCCAAAACATTGAGCAACTCAAATTTCAAAATAAGACAAAATGTAACCTTTTACTCATGCAGTCACAGGTTACATTTCTGGAAAAGTCAGTGCTTATTAAAACCAGGCAAAAATAGTTTGTGTTCACAGGCATAATGAAGTTAGGTCCCAAGTTCAGATCATTGTAACCAGATTTATTGTCGACATGAATGATTGGTGGGACAACTGAAAGATACATGGGTTGGAGACCAATTTATTGATATGCATCACTGCTCCACACACTGCAGGATGCTTGATGTCCTTGGGCTTAATCCGCTTTTATTGTGAAGTCCAAAAACATTTCCCAACAAAGTTGTAAAATACTATATTAGATAATACCATTCCTGTTGCAAATCATTAGTATAAAGCAGGCAGAATCTAAAATGGCAAGCTAGTACTGGGCTTATATGTGTGTTTGTGTGTGTGTGTGTGTGTGTGTGTGTGTGTGTGTGTGTGTGTGTATACACACGCATACCAACTGGAAAAGGAGTAAGAATGAAATGAGATGGAAAATAACTAAGAGAAACTGCCAACTTCATAATATTTTGTAAGCCTGTTTCTAAAGAGGGAAAAGTGAAGAGTATGTATAAGAGATCCCAGGCCTTGAAAAATCCTTTCTTCTATCAATATCCAAATTTGGTTATTATCCAAGACTTAAAAAAAAATTAAAAAGACATTTTTGTTTTGCTCCACCAGCTTCTTCAACTGCACCAAAGGAGGAAATTACCCTTCGACCCCTGAAGCTATTTACTAATGACCTGCAGCATGAGATTGGATGACTTTTCTCATTAGTGTATGACTACATTGCAAATATTATTGCCAGGCAGCCGATTATAAAAGCATAAAGAGAAAGTAATTAGCACAATAATTTTACATAGAGTAAATTTTAGTGCAGCCAGTTTGTCAGAGATGCAATTTCATGGGATCACAGCCATGCATTAATAGAGTTATGGGAAACTGTTAATTTGTTATTTGAAATGAAGTCCTTATTTCTGGCCAGTTAGCTCAGTTAGTAAGTACCTGGTGCTAAGGAGTCCAAGGGCATGGGCTTGCCTCCTCTTCCTTCCACTTTGACTTTGCAATCTTGCACAACAGCTGACTGGCACTCCCAGACAGCCAGTTCATGTGAGAAGTTGTTCATTACTAGCGGAATAATTTCCAAGGTTCCATGAGCATAGATGATTCAGGAAAACTTGCTGGGAGAATTTAAATTCAAAATGCATGTACAAAAAGAGCAATATAAGGATTTTTGTTGTGATGGGACTATTCAGTACTTTGGTTGGGAAGGTGGATACACAAACCTACCCAAGTAATAAAAGTCTATAGAGCTAAACACAAACATACACACATGCACACACTAGTGAATACAAGTAACACTGAGTAACTTTGAATAAGATTGGTAGATTATATCAAAGCCAATACCTCAGTTGTGATAATGTACTGAAGGTTTTTTGAAGAATATTACATTAAGGGGAAACTGAATAAAGGATATGGGGGAGTTCGTTCTCTGTGTTATTTCTTATAACAGCAGGTGAATCTACAACTATACCAATGGAGTCTCTTTCTTTAATGCACATATATTTAGTGATTACTAAGAATTAACCTGCATTCTCAAGACAATTCCTAACTCAGGAAAACTTTCAGTGGTTCTCAACTACTACCTGTCTGTGCTCTAGGAACACAGGCCTCCTGATTTGGGAACCTGTCATTTATTCTGGTTCAAAAAATGGACATTAAATAACAAACTTGTCCATCTCTCATACCATCAATTTGGCTCATATTAGATAATATTACAGTCTCGTGAGTGAGTTAATGGTGAAATCCTAGTATTTAGATTTTAATAGAAAATAAAAATGGACTATAGTTTTTCTTAGCTTCTCTTAAAATATCAGTCATCTCAAATATACAATCATATCAAATACTCATCTGAAAATGAAGCTACTTTTTAATGCAATCTTATGAGCTACCCAAACAAAATGTATCTGAGTGCCATAGTTAGCCTTAGGCTACAAGTTTTCCAATTGTGATAAATAATTGCTGGTAAGACTTGGGAACACTTTGAAATGGGCTACAAAATGAGACTATAGAGTTCCATTCTTAAAAAACTCTCAGAGAAAAATCAAAAACCATATGTCTAAGATTATTTGGATTTTCATCTAAGGCTGTACCATGATCTCTTCTGTGAGGAAAGGGCACCCTGACCACTTAGCTTCAGGGAATGCTTCATTTCACACCCATCCTTCAACCTCTATAGTGGGTTGAATAGTATCCCTCCCCAAATCTATGTCCAACCAGAATCTCCGAATGGGATTTTATTTGGAAATAGGGTCTTAGCAGATGTAAGTGCTTAAATTAAAATGAGGTCATACTGGCTTGGGGTGGGCCCTAAATCCAGTGATGGGTGTTGTTATATATAAGAAGAGCAGACACTCAGAGACACACACAGGGTAGAAGTTCATGTAATGACAGAGCGAAGACTGGAGTGATGCAGCTATAAGCCAAGCCACAGCAAAGATTGCCAGCCAGCCCCAGAAGCTGGGAGAGAGGCGTGGAACAGATTGTTCCTCAGAGCCTCTAGAAGGAACCCTTGGTTTCAGAATTCTGACCTCTTAAATTGTGAGAGAATAAATTTATGTTGTTTTAAGCTACCCAGTTTGTGGTAATATGGCAGGCAGCTCTAGGCAATGAATAAGACCTCCGTCTGTGATCTACAGTCTCTATGAGTAGCTTGAAAGCTTTGAGAGGTTCTTAAATACCTCATTGATTTCATTATGAAAGCATTTCTCTCCCATGTAGCACCTACTAGCCTTCCATGGAACATATTATGAAAATGCTATTGTAGACAAGTTCAAATTTCAAAGTGTATATATATGAATCACTTGAGGATTTACTTAAAATGAAGATTCTAATTCAACAAGTTTGAAGTAGGGCCTGAGATTCTGCATTTCTGACAAGTGCCCAGGTGATGTTAATGTTGCTTGGTCTTGGACCACACTTGAAGAACAGGTTTAGGTACCAGGAGGCAAAGGGCCAGAGTGGATCATTGTTCAGGGTCTTTTCCAGTTCATAAGTGGTGTCTTCATTTTTGTTCTCAGCTCTTGATGAAATAACAGGGTAATTTGCAGCACCTCCTCCCACGGTGGGTAGAGAAACTTCCCTGCCTCACTGACATCAGCTGAGCCCTATAATTTGCTCTGAGCCATGGAACATTCATTGGTGAAGAATACACTCCAGGAATATTAGTGTGTGAAGAGCCTCTGCCCTTTCAGAACGGGCCCCAGAATGAAAACGTGTACAGAAGACCTGAAGCCAGTCAGAAGCTGGAGTCCAACCTGGCCCAGCCATGCTCAGCCTAAAGCAGCCAAAACCCAGGCTACCTGTGGACTGATGAGAAAACAAAAATGCTTTCTATTGTAAGCCACCAAGATTTTGAGGTGGTTGCTTATACAGCAAAAACTGACAAATATGCCATCTTGGTCTTTTATCCACCCACCCATACCTATGGATGCAAACATTTCCCTATAAGCTAGGAGGTATTTATGGACTGTCGACCATCTATCCAGTACAAGGAGGTACAAGATATGATTTCTATTCAGAGAACTGGTAGTCTATCTTACAGAAAATGTGGCTTACAAATGAAAGAATAAATTGCAGTGTAAAACTGTATGAGATTAAGAGAAATCGAAGTTGGGATAGTTTAAATAGGCTGGAGTCATCAGAGAAAGCTATGGATGGACTTTGGGTAGGTAAGGAGAAGAGGAGAATTTATTTTAAGGGGGTGAGGATGTCCTCTGGAAGAAGAAAAGGTTCTAATAGAGCAAAATGCCACAAGCTATCAAAGTATCGATTACAAAATTCAAACCACCTTTTCCGACCATTATGGGAAAGCTCACATACATTATTACACGGTGGCAGGCCATTTGTGACCATTTGGAGGAGAAAGAACATTCTACTTGTGCATTATTCATTCCTGGCACAGTGACAATGGAAGGCACAATGAGGAACCGCCAGTGGCCAGCTTTCAGTGGCCATCATGGAGCGAAGGCAGTGAGGCCAGGGGGTGCAGGCAGGCATCCAGGTACATTATTGCCACAGCAGAGCCAAAGCAGGGGGGAGAAATATTAAAGCATGACCAAAAGGGCACCAAATGACGTTTTAATCCTCACTTAATAAAGACTTCCTGAGTTGTCATCAGTTATCACAGCTGAGTCTCTGATTTGTAGATCATAAATGTATTCATAGGGAAGTTTTTCCAGTGATTGGCTGGGGATTAGGGAAACTTTAGAGGGCAGAACACACCTATGCAGAGTGACTAATATCCAGCACAAGGGGTCTACTTACATAAAGGACTTCAATAATAGCAAGCCAAGGAATGGCATCAATGTCCAATGGGTTCCAGAGTAACAAGGATTATAACTGTTTTAAAAATAAACCTTATAAATATTTTATAGGTTAGAAAACTGAATCCCAAAGAAAAGTGGTTTGTTCAACTTAATCAGGGTGGATCAGACCAAATCTCAGACTTGGGACTTTCTGAACATTGTTTTCCCACTTGTAGCAAGAGGTCTCAGAATGATAGAAGGAGTTGAATATTCCCTGTACGTGCAACCCAGTCAGAGCTTCTGCAGTGTCTGCTCCCACATGTGTCTCTGCCAAAGGATCTTGGAGGCAGCTCATCCTGGAAGAAGCAAAGGACACACAGAAGCCTAGCCATTGTTAAAGGGAAAAGGGAAGTTCAAGTGTAGCAGGGTCTATGCTCCTCTGATTGCCCTCTAATTCCATATCAATGTCTCCTCCACTCCAAAAATAGACAAGAATTGTCAGGCTCTGAAAGAAAAGGTGAGAACCAATAATATAACAGCTGACAGTCATTGAACACTTTACATGAACTCTTTCTTTCTACCTCACCAAAACCCATTTTACCGGTGAGGAAACTCAAACTTAAAGATATTAATTTGCCCAGGGTCTTGACAGGCATCTGTGGTGGAAGTAGCATTTGACAGTGAAGCTTTGACTCCAGCGCACTTGCTCATAACCTTATTACATGTCACTCTACCACTGAAGCAACCTCCATGCCACAGGCTAAACCGTCCTCATGCATGCATGGCTACAAGCGTTCTTTCTCCAGCCCACCCAAGAGAGTTCTCTAATTGCCTAATAAATTTCCTTGTTCCACCCTTTGTCCTCAGAAAGAAAGATGACCTTATCTTGTAGGATTTGAGAGTGGACAGGCTCTGGCTGGATCTGGAAGAGGAATGAAAAGTGAGCTACAAAATAAAGGATAGTGAAGAAAGGACAGAGATGAGAGATGGTAAAGGCAGGCGGGTCTAGTAATGGCAAGTGGTAAATGAGAAGATCCAGGCAGTGTGGGATGCAAAGAACTCAGTGGATATAAGAAATGTTGCTGGGGATTAATGTTTTCGGGTTTGTTTGTTTGTTTTTTGTTCTGTTTTGTTTTGTTTATGTTTTTTGTCTTTTTGTTAAATTTATTGGGGTGACATTAATTGATATCAATTACATTGTTTCCAGGTGTACGACTCTACATTACATTGTCTATGTATTGCATTATGGGGATTAAGGTTCTTCAATAGACAAAGTAAAACATGGAGTTCCTTTCATTTTATGATATGATTATAAAATTGTGCTTCAGTAAATGTGACACCATTCCAGAACCAAATGACAATTTGAAGTTTACAATTTTAATATGCTCATATCTGTGAAGAAGCAAATTGCAGAAAGCATCCCACATTCAAACTTGGTACACATACTTGATTGGAGAGAACACAGCAGGTGTGGCAAAGACCATCAACCCTGCAAAGGATAAAAGGGTCCTGGGGGGCCCTTATATTTTTTTATTGTTTTTGACAGAGAGAGAGAGAGAGAAAGAGAGAAAGAGAGAGAGACAGAGAGTAGGGGGAGACCCCAGAGCTGTCTCCAAGGTTGTACATTAGTTTTCGATATAGATTCACTCCACAGATAGGCAAGGACCACGCAGGGCAAGAACTGGGCTGGAGCCCCTTTCCCCCATGCCCACCTGCATGAGAAGCATGCCCCCGTGAGCTGGGGGCCTTCCACATGGGAAGTTCAACCCAGTGAGAACCTAACTGGGGGCACAACCCAGTTCAGCACATGGGTCTGCATGGGTTGGGCCCAGGACTTGATCCCTAGGTCCCAGGGGCTTCAAGACAAGTGCTAAATCAGCTGAGCCATCCCAGTGTCCTGAGGGGCCCTTCTGCAAGTCAGAAACCTATAAAATCCAACATCTACATCAAGAAAGGAGAAAATGGTACAAGGAAACAGGCCATAAAAGACACTGCTCCAAACACATGAACGATGTTTTGGGTACTTTCTAAACTAAATGGAAGATCAATCTGAGGAGGTGTATATTTGTATCAATTCTAACAAAGACACACACAGAGAAATGTTGTTGGTTCTGTTCTCATGATCCTAATGTACCCCTAACTTGAAGAAATCTGAGAAAACATAGATTACGTATTCTAAATCCATTGAAAATGTTAGAAAAACAGAAACCAGAAATTGGCAATAAATTTAGATGATATATATTAACTTCAAGAACATGTAGCAAAAACAGATCTGTCCACTAGGGAAGTAAAGATTTTAGTCTGACTTCTGAAACAGCAAGGGATCCTGAAATGTAGATTCAGGAGATGATAGCAGAAGCCATGTGGGTGATGAAGAAACACAGGGAGAAAAGGTGTGCAAATGTCTGAACCTTTACAACACCCAGCTTCTTGGTTGCTTAGCAACCTCTCTCAGAGAGATTAAGCCATGAGTCTTTCAGAACTCTGTAGTGAGCTCTTTGTTGTAAGTAACAAAATTGTATCTGAGTCACCAAAGAGTTACTTTGGCTTTCAGAAGTGACAAGCTCCCCACCAGAGACAGTCACCAAGGTTTATTAAGGTTCAACAATAAGCTGCCCTGGGGAGATTTAAAAGAAACAGGAAGACAGCCCTAATCAACCTCCAAGAGTTCACTACCCAGACAACACATACTCTTGTGTAATTACTGAAAAGAAATACATCTACTTCACAGTGTGTTTTTAATTAAATTGTGTGTTCTGGAAATGTACTAGATTGTTTTAAATATTTGTTTGTGTGCAAATGTGTTCTCATATTCATTTTAATGTAAAGTAATTCAACTTCTTTGCTCTGCAAAGAAATGCCTAAAGCAAAAGAATAGTGAGTCATCACACTGGTATTAGGGTACAGCAAAATACTGTGTGACCCCATCATGCTATTATCACCCTATGTGAAAGCTATGCAAAGATATTCACTACACAAAGAGTAATTTAGTGATTTATTGACAAGAAAGGCCAAGATGGTTCTAGAAATAAAATTACTTCTAGAGACAGGGAAGTCTAAACCAGATTCAAGGAGATGGTCTGTAGAGCAAGTTGGTTTCAGAATAGAGCATGTATGAGATACTTAAGAATCCAAAGTCCCACATCTTTACCCTGAGAATAATAGTGCATGTGGTATAAAATGAAGGTGTACCACTGATCACAACTGGCATCTCTGGAGTGAGATCATACTTTCTCCACTGCTTCACTGAGGAGAAAGCCCAGCAGGCTGACTCTGCTAAGGCCCTCACCCAACACATGTGGGCAGCAAGAGGCGGAGAGTGGGTGGCTCTGCTCAGACAGTAACTGTTTCTCTCCACTTGAGGGTGAAAGACAGATGAACGTGCCAATCAGAACAGTGTTAGCCCAACCCATCCCAGAGGTCTAGGAAAAAATCAAAAGAAGGCTGGCATCCCAAACCAGAAACTTCCTCATGTACTAGTCTGACCTGTCAGAATTCAAGCTGACTTTAATTTAATTTAAAGACATAGTGACATCACCAAGATGTCCCAGAAAAACATGCCGCTTCCCTCACCACAAAGAACAATTAGATTATTATCAATGAACAAAAGCAGCTCTGGCAGAGCTCAGAAGTACACTGATAAATTTCAGCAACCCAGCGGAATGAAAAACTGAGAATGACGGCACAAAAACGGTAGAAAGAACCATTTCACCTTGCTCGCATCATCCTGGCCCTGCCAACACTGTTCAGCACCACAAGGGAATCTTATAGCCCAAGAGAGTTCCCCTCACCTGGAGAGCGATGAGCACCAACTTCCCCAGCCTCTCGGGAAATTGCACAGAGGGCTCATTATGATTTCAGCTGACACAGAGACCAGCAAAGTTGAGGCATCTGGACACACCTAGTAACAAGGATGAAGGGCAGGGACTACCGGTACCACCTATGTGGTGGGCACTACAGTGTTCCCAGTGGCCTGCGTTCAGGTGATCATAGCAGCTTTCTCCGCTGAGGAAACCAACAGTGATAAAAGCCACCACCGAAAATTTCCCACAACTTTCTCTCCTGAGGACCCCAGAGGTTGTTGCATTTGCAGACTCCAGCTACATTAGTCCTTCCCCCACCCACCTCTCCACTCTCACACCTGAGCTACCCTAGCTAGTGCCTATGGGGCACCCTAACCCTAGAAGCCAGGAGGGCCCTGTCCCCCACTGCCAGTCCAGCCTCTGCAGTTGCGTACATGTACAGCACCACATGGGGGTGCTGACCCCCACCACTGTGCTTATGGAAGAAGACACAATAGATGAAAAGATATTCCATGTTCATGTTTATAGCTTAGGATGATTAATATTGTTAAAATGTTTATTCTACTCAAAGAAATCTAGAGTCAGTGCAATCCCTATCAAACTCCCAATGGTATTTTTCACAGAAACATAAAAGACAACCCACCAAATGTATATGGAACTACAAAAGACCTTGAATGGCTAAAGATATCTGGAGCAAGAACAAAGTTAGAGACATCTTACTTCCACATTTCAAACTACATGACAAAGCTGTAGTAATCAAAACAGCATGGTATTGAGATACATACAGACACATATGTCAATGGAACAGAATAGAGATCCCAGAAGTAAACCCACACATATATTAATGACATCAACTAGTTTTCAACCAAGATACCAAGAATATAAAATTGGTAAATAGATAATGTTTTTTATTGGTAAATAAATGACATTGAAAAAACTGGGCATCCACATGCAAAGAATTAAATTTGACCCTTATTTTATATCATACACAAATATCAACTTAAAATGAGTTAAAGATTTAACTGTAAAACCTGAAACTGTAACTATCCTAGAAGAAAACAGAGGAAAGCTCTTTGACATTGGTCCTGGCAATGATTTTTTTTTTTCTTTTTTTTCTGTATCTGACACCAAAAGCAAATACAACGAAAGCAAAATTGAACAAGTGGAATTACATCAAGCTAAAAGTTTTCTCCAGTAAAAAAAAAGAAATATCAACAAAATAAAAAGGCAACCTATAAAATAGGATAAAATATTTGCAAACCACTTATCTGATTAGGCATTAATATCTAAAATATAAAAAACTTATACAATTTAATATATTTTTTTTTAATTTAGGGGAAGCCAGGATGGCTCAGCAGGTTAAGTGCTCACTTTGCAGCCCTGGGGACCGAGGATCAAATCCTGGCCCCGGCCCATGCAGACCCATGTGCTGAACTGGGGTGCTTCCCATGCAGGAGGGCCACAGTTCAATTATTGCCCCCCAGTTCAGCCCCTGGCTTAAGAGGGCATGCCTCCCATGCAGGGGGCCCCCAGCCCATTTACCACCCTGTGTGGCCCCCGCCCACCTGTGTGGAATGAAACCGTGTTGAAAACTGATGACGTGCAACTATGGAGACTGCTCTGGGCCCTCCCCCTTCTCTCTGTCTCTCTCTGCCTCTGTCTCTCTCTGTCTCTGTCAAAAACAATAAAATAAATCTTTTTAAAAAATTAAAAATGGGCAAAGAACGTCAATAGATATTTTCCTAAAACAGATTTACAAATGCTCAGCAAGTATATAAAAAGATGCTCAACAACGTGAATCATCTGGAAAATACAAATCAAAACCACAATGAGATAGCACCACATACCATTTAGGGTGGCTATTGTAAAAAATTCAAAAGATGCAAATGTTGACTACAAGTAAGATGGGTAGAAAAAGGAATTCTTGTGCACTATTGGTGAAAATGTAAAGTGGCTCAGCCATATGAAAAACAGTGAAAGTTTCTCAAAAATTTAAAAACAAATATGCCATATGATCATGAAATCTCAATTTAGGGCACATATACAAAGAAAATCACTATCTCAAAAAATACCTAAATTCTCATGTTCACTGCAGTATTATTCACAGTAGCCAAGATGTGGAAACAACCTAAGTGCCTGTCCATGGATGAATGGATAAAGAAGATTATGATATAGAATCTATTTTACATAGATGATATAGGTAGAAATGATAGAGATTAGAGAGAGAGAGAAAGATGATAGCAATGGCAGTGGCAGAGACAGAGATAGACACAGAGATATAGCTTTAGATATGTGGGTTAGATATAGATATAGATAGATATACAGATATATATAGATATAGATACAGATATAGATATATAATGGAATACTATTGAGCCTTTAAAAAGAAAGTCCTGCCATTTTTGATAACACAGATGAACCTGGACAACATTATACTAAGTGAAATAAGCCAAACACAGAAAGACAAATATCACATGATCTGACTCATATATGGAGTCTTTAAAAAAAAATAATAAGTCAAACTCATAGTAACAGAGAGTTGAATGGTGGTTGCCAGAGGCTAGGAGGGTGGGGAAAAAAGGAGATATTGATTAAAGGGTATGAACTTTCAGTTGTAAGATGAATAATTTCTAGAAATATACTGTAAAGCATAGTGACTACAGTTAATAATATATTATATACTATACACTTGCAATTTGCTTAGAGAGTACGTATTAAGTGTTCTCAAAACACAAAATGTTGGTAACCATGGGAGGTAATAGAAATGTTAATTCATTTATTTATGATAATCATTTTACTATATATATACATATATAAAAATATTCACTGTATACTTTAAATATAGATAACTTTTTTGAAGGAAAGACTGGAAAGACATGCGCCTAGAGTACTGTGGCACAATCCGATGCCATATGTCCCTCCTTAGAACACGATACAGGCCAATCCCCTGCCCTCAGCCACCTAACTAGTACCATGTGGGCTGTTCCATTCAGACTTCTGAGATGACATTGAACACATTTGTTTTTCAAGCATGGGTATACATTTTGCATTGAAATAAACAAATGCCTAGAAAGCATTAGTTAGTATCACAAGGTCTTAGATGAAAAATCAGTAAAAGGAACTCACCATTTGTACTGAAATAATGTCTATCAGGCACCTGAGAAAGGCATATGTTATTTTTAGAGATACATACTGAAATTTTTAGGGGTGAAATGCTAAGATGGGAATCATATTTAGAGATGGGAAGTAGAATAAATAAATTTTAAAAGTTTGACAAAATGCTAACTATTATTGAATCTCAGTGGTGATAAGCTTATGAGGATTCATTATAATTTTCTTTTGCAAATATATGAAAACTTATACAATAAATTAGTTGGGTGTACAAAAACAACATAATGATTAGACATTTACATACTTCACACAGTGATAACACCAGCAAGTCTAAAGCCCATCAGATGTCGTACATAGCTATTCCAATAGCACCAACTGTACTCTCTGTGCTGTGCTTTACATCTCATAACTATACACATATTCTAATTATAGTTGACATTTAATATTATTTTATATTAGTTTCAAGTGCACATCACAGTGGTTAGACATTTACATAATTTATGAAGTGATCATCCCAATAAGACTAATAACCATCTGACACCATACATACTTTTCCCAACATTATCAACTCTATTACACATCCTTGTGACTACAAACATATACTTCCTAATCCCTTCATCTTTCTCACCCGATCCCCCAATCTCACTCCCATCTAGCAATCTTTAGGTTGTTCTCTGTATCCATGAGTCTGTTTCTGTTTTCTTTTCTTCATTTATTCTGTTCTTTAGATTCCACTTATAAGTAAGCTCATATGGTATCTTTCTTTCTCAATCTGACCTATTTCACTGAGAAAAATAACCTCTAGGTCCAACTTTATTGTTGCAAATGGCAATATTTCATTCCTTTTGTGTGGCAGACTAATACTCTATCATACAAATATACCAGAATATCTTTTTTTTTGAAGGTTTAATTTTTTTGATTATATTTTGAATTGTTAAATTTATTGGGGTGACAAATTACATAGGTAAAAATTACATAGGTACCAGATACACAATTCTACATCGCATCATCTATGTGTTGCATTATGTGCTCACCACCCAGAGTCAGCTCTTTTTATTACCATATTTTTGATGCTCCCACCCACCTCCCCACAACTCCCTCTCTACTACCCACCCCTCTATACCCTTACTTTTAGGTAACCATTAAACTATTAACTGTGCCCATGAGTTTTTGTTTTTTTGTTACATTAAGTTTTATATTGCACCTATAAGTGAAATCACAAGTTTCTTGATTTTTTTGAGTCTGACATATTTCACTTAATATGATGGTCTCAAGGTCCATCCATGTTCTCACAAATGGCTGTTTATGATCTTTGCTTATTGCTGAGTAATATTCCATTGTGTAAATGTACCACAACTTCTTTATCCAGTCATCTATGTAAGGACACTTTGGTTATTTCCACAACTTGACCACTGTGAACAAGTGTTGTGATAAACATTGGGGTACATATATCTTTGTGGATTAAGGTTTTGGGGTTTTTTGAGTAGATACCCAGGAGTGGGAATTGCTGGGTCAAATGGCAATTCCATTCCTAGTTTTTTGAGGAATCTCCACACTGCCTTCCACAGTGGTTGTATTAATTTACATTCCCACCAGCAGTGTATGAGGGTTCTTTTTTGTCCACAGCCTCTCCAGCACTTGTTATTCTTTGTCTTGTTGATTATAGCCATTCTAAGAAGTGTGAGATGGTATCTCATTGTGGTTTTAATTTGCATTTCCCTAATTGCTAGTGATGTTGAGCATTTTTTCATGTATCTTGGCTGTTTGTATGTCTTCAGGGGAGAAGTGTCTGTTTAAGTCTTCTGCCATTTTTTAATTGGACCGTTTGGTTTTTTTGTTGTTGTTGAGTTGTATGAGTTCTGTATATATTTTAGATATTAGCCCCTTATCAGAGGCATTGTTAGCAAATATGTTCTCCCATTCAGTTGGTTTCCTTTTTCCTTTGTTGATGGTGTCCTTTGCTGTGTAGAAGAAGCTTTTTAGTTTGATATAGTCCCATTTATTGATTTATGCTTTTACTTCATTTGCCTTTCAGGTCAAGTTCATAAAGTGCTCTCTGAGCCTAAGGTCTATAAGTTTAGTACTGATGCTTTCTTCTATGCACTTTAGTGTTTTGGATCTTATATGGAGGTCTTTAATCCACTTTGAATTAATTTTGGTATATGGTGACATTTCACAGTCCAGATTCATTCTTTTGTGTGTGGTTTTCCAATTTTCCCAGCACCATTTACTGAAGAGGCTTTCTTTTCTCCATTGTAAATTTTTTGTTCCTTTGTCAAACATTATCGGTCCATATATTTGTGGGTTTATTTCTAGGTTTTCAATTCTGTTCCATTGGTCTGTATGTCTGATTCTCTGCCAATACTAAGCTGTTTTGATTATTGATGCTTTGTGGTATAGTGTAAAGTCAGGGAGAGTGATGTTTCCACTGTTTTTTGTTTTTGTTTTTTGTTTGTTTGTTTGTTTTGTTTTGTTTTGTTTTGTTTTTGAGGACTCCTTTGGCTATTTGGGGCCTTTTGTTGTTCCATATGAACCTGATAATTTTTTATCTATTTCTCAAAAGAATGTCTGTAGGATTTTGATTAGAATTGCATTAAATCTGTATAGTGCTTTGGGTAATATGGTCATTTTAACTATGTTGATTTGTTTAATCCATGAACACAGAATATCCTTCCATTTCTTTGTACCTTCTTCAATTTCTTTTAATAGTGTTTAATCCTTTTCCATGTATAAATCTTTCACATTCTTTGTTAAGTTTATTCCTACGTATTTTATTCTTATTGTTTTGTTCACAAACTATTGCTTTTCTAATTTCTTTTTCTGAGGTTTTGTTGTTTGCACATAAAAATGCTGTGGATTTTTGTACATTAATTTTGTATCCTGCAACTTTACTATTTTCATTTATTATTTCTAACAGTTTTCTGGTGGAGTCTTTAGGGGTTTCCATATAGAGGATCATGTTCTCTGCAAAAAGTGACATTTTAATTTCTTCGTTTCTGATTTGGATACCTTTTATTTCTTTTTTCTGCCTAATGGCTCTGGCTAGAACTTCCAGCACTATGTTAAATAGCAGGGATGACAAGAGACATCCCTGTCTCGTTCCTGATTTTGGAAGAAGAGGTTTCAGTTTTTCCCTGTTCAGTATGACATTCGCTGAGGGTTTGTCATATATGGCCTTTATTATGTTGAGGTACTTTTCTTCTATACTCATTTTATTAAGTGTTTTGATCATAAATGAATGTTGTGTCTTGTCAGATGCTTTTTCTGCATCAATTGATATAATCACATTGTTTTTGTCTTTTATTTTGTTTATGTGGTGTATCACATCGATCGATTTGCATATGTTGAACCATCCTTTGCACATGGAGTGAATCCCACTTGGTTGTAATGTATAATCTTTTTAATGCATTGTTGTATTTTATTTACTAGTATTTTTGTGCCCCGACCTGCAGGGCACGACAACACGGAGCGAGGGGGATCCTATGAAGGACAAGAGACAGGAGACACGAAGAAATGGAGGCAAGACAGGATTCTGATCAAGCCTCAAAATTTTATTTCGGCTACAGCGGTATATATACAGTAGGGACAAAGGAGGGCAGGGCTGTCTGCTTAGTGAGGTATTTGTCAAAGGGTGATTGGTTGTAGGGTAAGTGGCAGCTCAGGATTGGTGGAGGATTTGCGGGCTCTAGCGGGCAGTCCAAGCAAGGGAGGGGTAGGCTATGCGTGGGAGATACTATTGAGTAACAAGTTATCTTTAACTTCAGGCCAGACCGCAAGGCTATCTCTCAGGATGGAGTCGATTCTCAAAATGGAGTTATTTTTGTTTTTAGCCAGATTGGTCCGAGTTGGTCCCTGACATATTTTGTTTAGGATTTTTGCGTCTGTGTTCATCAGAGATATTAGTCTATAGATTTCTTTTTTTGTGACATCCTTGCCAAGCTTTACTATTAGGGTAATGATGGCCTTATAGAATGAGTTGGGAAGTATTGCTTCTTCTTCAATTCTTCAAAAAAGTTTGAGGAGGATTGGTGTTAGTTCCTCTTTGACTGCCTGGTAAAATTTGTTAGTGAGACCACCTGGTCCTGAAATCTTGCTTTGGGGAAGGTTTTAGATGATTACTTCAATTTCCTTACTGTTGATTGGTCTGTTTAGGTTATCCAATTCTTCTTCATTTTGTGTAGGTAGACTATATGTTCCCAAAAACTTGTCCATTTCTTCTAGGTTGCAAAATTTGGTGGCATATAGTCCTTCATAATATTTTTTTATGATCCTTTGTACTTCTGTGGTATCAGTTGTAATTTTCCCTCTATCATTTCTAGTTCAGATTATTTGTGTGTTTTCTCTTTTTTCCTTGGTGAGTCTAGCCAGGGGTTGTCAATTTTATTATTTTTTTTCCAAAGAATCAGCTCTATGTTGCATTAATTTTTTTCTATTGTTTTTCTATTCTCTATATCATTTAGTTCTGCTTTAATTTTTATTATATTCTTTCTTCTGCTGGCTTTGGGTGTTTTTTGTTCTTCTTTTTCTAGTTCTTGAAGATGTGATATTAGGTTGTTTACTTGTGATTTTTCTTATTACTTGAGATAGGCCTGTAGCGATATAAATTTCCCTCTTATTACAGCTTTCGCTGCATTCCAATAATTTTGGTATGTTGTGTTTTCATGTCATTTGTTTCTATATATTTTTTAATCCCTTCTTTTATTTATTCTTTGATCCAGTCATTTTTTTTTAATAACATATTGTTTACTCTCCGTATATATGTGGTTTTTCCTGCTTTCTTTTTATAGTTGATCTCTAATTTCAAAGCTTTGTGATCAGAGAATACACTTGGTATGATTTCGATCTTCTTAAATTTGCTGAGGCTACCTCTGTGTCCCAGCATGTGGTCTATCCTTGAAAACATTCCATGTGCACTGAAAAAGAATGTATAGTCCTGTGTTTTGGATGAAGTGTCCTGTAAATGTCAATTATGTCCAGTTGCTGTAATGTATCATTTAAAACTGGTATTTCTTTGTTTATTTTCTGTTTGGATTATCTGTCCATGGCTGTCAATGGGGTGTTTAAGTCCCCTACTATAAATTGTATTTTTGTCAGTTTCTCCTTTTAGCTCTGTTAGTAGTTGCTTTATAAATTTTGGTGCTTCTTGGTTGGAGGCATATCTATTAATAAGTGCAATATCTTCTTGTTGTATTGTCCCCTTTATCAGTATGAAATGTTCATTTTTGTCTCTTATCTTTTTGATCCTGAAGTCTACTTTGTCAGATATAAGTATGGCTACACCTGCTTTTCTCTGGATGCCATTTGCTTGGAGTATTTTTTTCCACCCTTTCACCTTGAGTCTGTGTTTTTCCTTGTGGCTGAGGTATGTCTCTTCTAGACAGCATAAGGTTGGTTTTTGTTCTTAAATCCAATTTGCTACTCTGTGTCTTTTTATTGGTGAGTTCAGTCCATTTACATTTAGGGTGGTGATTGATATATGAGGATTTCCTAGTTATCTCCAGAATTTCTATTTGCTTCTTATTTATATATTCAATTTTCTTTCTGAGATCACTTAGCTCCTGTGTATTCTGCCAGTTTTCTTTGATCTCTTTGAGTGTTTTCATAACTGCAGTCTTCAGTTCTGTGTCATTTAGCTCATTCATTTCCTTATCTTCAAGTTCCTTTTCTGGAGCTATTTCTCTTTTTTTCTGAGCTCTTTTGTTCAAAAGAGTATTCATCACTGTTAAACGTTTTGTTTCCTGGACATGAGGACATTTTTTCTGGTAGATGTGAAGGTATCTTTCTTTTACTTCTTAGCTGGTGTTAGTGTTTTATAATATTTTCTCTTGTTTATTTGGTTTTCTCACAGTGGGAGACTTCCTAGGAGATGGGCTTCTCTTTGACTCAATTGCCCTGGTCTCTGTATGCCTCCTCTTTGGAAAGGTACAGTGGGCGATGGTATTCTATGTCTCTGAAATGCCACTGCTGTCAGAAGCTGCCACACCTAGATCCCTCTGCTGGCTTCAGTGAAAAAGGTTTGGGCGGGGTTTGTTGGGAAAGGCGCAGGTCTGATTGCATCACAGGGTAATGGCGCTTTCTGGCAGCAGCTCATTGAAGGCCCACCATGGGTAAGGCCTGTGGGGCAAGACCTGGGAGACAGCAAGGGGAAGCAGCCAGGCTCTGTGTCCAAGGCCACGCAGTACTCCAGTTGGAGCCCCAACTCGTCGAGGGCCTCTCTGTGCTTTAGCCACCAGCACACTCCCAGTGTCAGTGCTCCCGCCACTGGAACACCACCTCCAGGTCCAGTTTCTGGCCTCATGCTCCCTGGACCCCCAGCTCCAGCCACCAGACTCAAGCACCGGCAGCCAGATCCTCACTCCGGTCACCCACACTGATCTCTTGCTGCTACGGCGGCCTCGCTCTGGCCTCCTGTCCCGCACTCTGGCTGCCCTCCCCGCGCCCTGGCTGCACCCCCCACACTCCCCATCAGGGCCTCTCGCCATCAGCCACACCCGCTTTCTCCATCCACCCTGTGCTTTGGCGTCTGCGCCTCCACCTCTGTCCGCTCCAGGCCTCCAACTCTCCCAGAGTCGTTCTGCTCCTGGACCCGCTTCCCCATGTCCCCATGCTCCCACCTCTGTCAGTCTCTCCTCTGCTGGACTTGGGGCAGCCTCTGGGTCGTCACTGAGTGGGTCTCCGGGTCATGCTCCGCGGCGGATCTCCGCAGGGCTCCCTTTCTTTCTCTCTCACTCGCCTCCGTTTCTCCAGCTTTAGGGTTTTTCTTGAGTCTCTCAGCCGAGACTGTGCGCTTCTTAGGGATTCTATGGTTGGATTTTAGTTGTTTAAATTGTTGTCTTTCCAGGAGAGGTTTCAAGAGTTCCTCTCACACCATCTTGATGACGTCATCCAAATACATTGTTGGTGTTGCAAATTGTCTCCCCTGCTTTATGATAAGGTGACCAGATTTTAACATTGGTAAAGTGGGACACCATTGACCGGGGGGAGGGGGTTCTTGATTAAAAATTTGGTCTAGCTCCCGCCATTCCTTAGCTTGTCGTGCATTCTTTCAAAAAATTGGGACTTTTTTAAAACATCGTGGGACGCGGGACAAATTGTTAAAAATCGGGACTGTCCCGCCAAAAGCGGGACGTCTGGTCACCCTACTTTATGACCCATTTTGAACTCAAATGAGAAAATCACTTGAATTTGCTATTTGTCTAACATCATTTCCATAGTTTAAAATAAACATAAAATAAATAGCAAGTAATAAGTCATTAACTAAAAACATAAAGCAAGAAATATACATTAAAATAATGTATAGCATAAGCACATTTATTTAAGAATGTATTCCAATATCAAGCAGCAAATTTCAACAATGCAAAACTATAATTACTTTTGCATCAACCTATTTTTTCATTTATTTGTATTTTCTATAATTTCTCTTTTCAATGTCTTGTAATTTTCTGAGTACAGGTCTTTTATTTCCTTGGTTAAATTTATTCCTAATTATTTTCTTTTTATGCAATTGTAAGTGGATTGCTTTGCAATAATTTCTTTTTCTGATAGTTTGTTATTGGTGTATACAAATGCAATTGATTTCTAAATATTAATTTTTGTATCCTGCTTCTTAACTCAATTCCTGTGCCAGTTCTAATAGTTTTTTTGAGGAAACTTTGGGTTTCTCTATATATAGTATAATGACATTTGTATATATGACAGTTTTACTTCTATCCCTTTTTATTTCGATGCTTTTTATTTATTTTTCTTATCTGATTGCTCTGGATAAGACTTCCAATAGTGTGTTGAATAAAAGTGGTGAAAGTGGGCATTTTTATCTTATTCTTGATTTAAGGAGAATGCTTTCAGCTTTTTCCCATTCAGTATGATATTAACTGTGGGTTTGTCATATATAGCCTTTATTATATTGAGATATGTTCCCTTTATTCCCACTTTGCTGAGAGTTTTTATCATAAATGGATGCTGGACTTTGTCAAACAACTTTTATGCATCTTTTGATATGAACATATAATTTATTTTGTTTATGGTTTGTATCACATCAATTGATTTGTGGATATTGAGACAACCTTGTGTACCTGTAAGCGACACATGAGGCAGGGTTTACACAGGGACAATGGTTGGTCCCTCAAGCCCTCACCCGAAAGCCACACAACTCAGTCTTCCCCCATATGTCTCTGGTACCTCTCGAGTTGTTGTCCCTCCACCAGAGACCAGGTGAGTGTTCATAAGTGAGTAAGTCTGTGAGTGGTCCCTTTAAGAGTGTATCTGGGTTTCCAGTTAGTTACCTTCCACCCCACAGGGACAGAAAAAGTCCTTGCTGATTTCTACTGTTGTGGGAACTTCTCTTCCTAGCACAGGACTCCTAGGCCACAGGTCCTGGTGAGGTCTGGGGGCCTCTCCCTTTTGGGGGGAGACCTCCATCAAGGAGGTATCCTGCCAGTTTTCAGCCACTATCTATGGGTTTGGGGTTAGCCCTTTCCTGGTCTCCATCTTTCCTACCAGTCCATATGTGGCCTCCCATTTAGATGCCTAGTTATAGGGGTTCTGTTCAGCTAGCCTTCAGATGATTCATGAGATTAATGGCTCTATAATTTATTTAGAATTTTGGTGTGACCCTGGGAGGTAGTAGGCATAGAGTTTACCAAATTCACCACATTGGACCTTCTTATGATAAAACTTTTAAAACAATGTGCAGTAATTTCTGCAATCTTTACCTACATAAATCTAGTCAAAATAATATAGAACTAGTTATAGGTGGCTGAAATCCTATATCTTCATAAATATCATACCTAATTATTTAACATAATAAATCTGTTTTAATTTCAGATGAGAGATTTGAGCTGACCATACTCCTCAGTTCATGGTATATTATCACTAATCTATATAAGGCTGCTTACTTGTATTTTTGTTGTTGTTGTTGTTGTTGTTTGTTTGTTTTTTATACACTTACTCCCTCCCGTTCCTCTCCCCCACCTCTACACAGGCCACTCTCCTTACTAGTTAATGTATCTTTGTATATGTTCTTGCAAAATATATAGCAGTAACTATATAAAATAGAGAGCAATTTGGCATAAAAATATGTTAGTGTCTGAAGTACTACTATATACTTTTCTCATTAATAGTGATAAAATATCTATGCAATATGATTTTTTCAACTTCTATAAAGAATATAGAAACTTATGAGACGTGTTTTTATGAAACTTAGATCAAATGTTTCCTTACCTTCAACAAAAATGAAATTAAACAAAGGTATACAATAAAAGTTTCTGTGTTTTTAGTTACCTCTTTTTTACACCTGAGCAAGTAACATTTGAGAACCTGAGATTCATTGGTTTCCTCATACACAATATTAGTCTAGCTGCCAATTACACTATAAACGCTACTTGGATGGGTGCTATCATCACATATGGAAGCTCTCACTTTTAAATGAAAGACAGCATATACTCAAAAGATGTTCATTAAACATGGGGCATGGTAGAGCACAGTGAGACAACACAGCCAAGACTGAAGAATATGCTAAACCTGGGTCATTGCTGAGTGTGAGATAAACTTGGTTTGCAGGACTTTCTTTAACAAAGGAGATGGAGACTAGAATTAACAATGCCTGTAAATTGGGAATGAGCCTACGGAGCTTGAGTGAAACTTTTCAGTGATAGAGGTTACTGTTAATTTTGTAAATTAATCTTTTTTTACCATATTATTTTGTCTAGAAATGTTTACTGAGAATATAAGTGCATTATAGCAAAAGGACATGACTTGATTTTTGTCTAACTCACTGAAATGTGTCTTAGGAGTAAAGTCTTAAGTCTTAGTAGTAAAGTTAATTTTGTTTTAAGTGTTTTTTAATTACCTACTTTCCTTCAAAAAATTAAGTATCATGTAAATTAGAAGACAGGTGCACTGTGCAAAATACTGGCATAGAGGTCATCCCCAATGTGTAAATGAAGTGAGTTCTCAAAGTATCTTAGTAAGTCAGATGTTGCAAATAAAATGTGTGTGTGTGTGTGTGTGTGTGTGTGTTTTGTTTACCATGAAGATTTGTTACACAGAGTGGTTACTCTTTTCTAGATCCAATAAAAATCTTTCTACTCTGTTAACACTGATGAAATTATTTTCCTAGAGGAGTTATTCTCAAAGAAAGGTCCACAGGTTCTGGGAAACCACCAAAACACTTTCAAGGGGTCCTCAAGGTCAAAACTATTTTCAGAATCACACTGAGATGTCATTTACCTTTTCACTGTGTTGACATTTGTGCTGATTGCCCCAAAGCAATGGTGGATAAAACCATGGATGCCTTAGCCCAAACCAAGGCAAGGGCACTATTTTAGTACCTTTCACATCTTTCATCATCACTCACACAGGGTAAAATTTAAAAGACAGTTCCACTTAAGAATATCCATGATGAAACCATAGGCATTATATTTTTATTAAGTCACTATTCTGAGGTTATATCTTCTTAATATTCTGTGTAACAAAACAAGAAGTATGTATATAGCACTCTGCTTCCTACCAAAGTACAAGAGCTGTCTACAGAGGGGTTGTGGGGAGAGTGTGTGATTGTTCAAGTTGCTAGTGAACAAGTCAACTTTTTCATGGAATAACGTCGTTTCTTAAAAGAACAACTGGCAAACTATGGTTATGAGATTTGGGTATCCAGGAGATATTTTCTCAAAACTATATCAATTGAGCTCAACACTGCCAGGAAAATAACTAGTATATTTGTTGTCTATGATTAAATTTGAGATGCAAATAAAAGTAAAAATTTGGAAAAGTTGTATTCATCATCATGAGCTTGACAGCCTCCTCAAATTTATAAATTGATATAGTTTCAGATACCACATTGCAAGTGATCTTGAGAAAGTAGCTTAAGTTTTAATATACTATCAAAGAAGAATATCCACAATTATCTGAAAAGATTTTTTTTAAGATTTATTTTATTGTTTTTGACAAAGAGAGGTAGACAGAAAGAGACACAGACAAGGGGGAGGGCCCAGAGCAGTCTCCATAGTTGTACATTATCAGCATTCAACATGGTTTCATTCCACACAGGTGGGCAAGGGCTTTTCAGGGCAGAAACTGGGCTGGAGGCCTCGCACATGGGAGGCATGTCCCCTCAGGCCAGGGGCTGAAACACAGGGCAAGAACTGAACTGGGGGCCTTCTGCATGGGAAGCACACCCAGTTCAGCATTTGGGTCCACAAGACCCAGGACTGGGATTTGATCCTCAGTCCCTGGGGCTGCAAAGCAAGCACTTAACCCACTGAGCCATCCCGATGTCCCTTGAAAAGGTTTTTAAAATACTCCTTCTTTTCCAACTATATATCTGTGTGTAGCGTACATTCTTTTCCAACTATATATCTGTGTGTAGCGTACATTTTCTCCCTTTAATTTAATCAAATTAACATATTACAATGAACTGAATGAGAAAACGGATATGAGAATGTAGGTACCTTCTCTCAAGCCCAATATCCAAGATTTCCACAAAAGCAAAATAATAAGTTTCCTCTCACTATATTTGTTTGTTTTAGAAAATACAGTTATTATTTCAAAATTATTTTTATGCCACACGTATGAGCTTATTGTTATTTTAAATTAATTAATAAATATTAATTTCCATGTTTTAGTTTCTAATACAATATGTTTCATATAGCCTACATAAATAAAAACTCTTCAGTGTGCTTAAAATTTTCAAGAGTGTAAAGGGTTCCTAAAATTGAAATTGCAACCCTAGAGAAACAAAGTTAAGCCCCACCTGGTAATGCTGAAAAAAAAGTTTTTCTTGATCTGTACCAGAGATGTCTCCCTCTCCTGTCCAACACACTGATTCTAAAAAGCTTCTTCATTAATTCCTAGGCAAACTCAACTCATGGGGAGAGGAGAACAGCATAGGAGCAGAATGGGGGCAGTTCCTATAGAAATAAGGAGCTTTTTCAAACCTTCTTGTATAAATATAAATTAAAGGTGGGTGGGTGCTACAGTAGGGTCTTAAAACCTCCATGGGTCATGAAAGAGATCAAGAAACTACATCAGGCTTAACTATGTACAACTTCTCCCAAAGATTCTGGACAAGACAGATTTGCTCATTTTATTGTCAGGTAGGTGCAACCCTAGCATCTAACACAGTGTCAAACACACTGTGGCTGCCTGGCATACATTTTTTAGACGATAGATGGATGGATGGATGGATGGATGGATGGATGGATGGATGGATGGATGGACTTCCTGGAAGAAGTAAAAGCCAAGAAGTCAAGAGGTTTTAGCAACTTGAGAATAAGCACAATATTCAGGTTCACTACTAGAATCAATTAAATATTTACACATTAAAAGCAACTAATCTTTCAAAGAAGTAGTTAACTAAATATTATACAAGAATGTGTTTATACATGTAGATTGTTTTTAATGATCATGAATACATACTGTACTTAAATATTGGGGGCCAGAGCGAAAAGAAATGATGACTGGAACAGGTGAAGTGAATCAAAGAAGATTTCCTGGGAGTACTGAGATTTTGAGCTGGGTCTTGACCCCAGACATGGGTTGGCAGAGGGGAAATGGTAGAGCACTTCAGGTGAAAGAAACACATGACTTTATCTGAACTAACCATGTAGGGCCATGTATCCAACACTGTCTTGAGTAGGAAGATCACACAGAGAAGTGGAAGGAAGAATCTAACTTGCTTCTGAATAAAACCGAGCTTTCCAGCACATGACTCTCCTCTTAGTCCATTTCCAAAAGCATCCATAACTATAATATAAAATGTTGGATTTATTTGGTCCTTTTTTCTTCTTCTATACCCAACATAGAAACAGTGATAAAACCTCCTGAGAAAAACAAATATTACGTGAATAGAAAGCATTTGGTTCTTAATGATAGTTCATCCATGAGTATATCTGACTTTTGGGAACTCAGCTCAGGTCAAATCAACATGCATCTACTGAGCATCTGCTGTATGTAAGGAAACCACACTAAACACTAGAAATAAAGAATGAATAAACTACGATGCCGGCCTTCAAGGGGCTCACACTCTTTTGCAGCAGTCACCAACCTTTTTGGCACCAGCAGCTTGTTTCACAGGAGACACTTTTTCTATAGGGGTGATGAAGGATATGCATACACAGTTTATAGTAGGGTTCATGCTCCTACAAGAATCTAATGCCATGGTTGATCTGACAGGACGTGGAGCTCAGCTGGTAAGGCATGCAATGAGGAGTGACTGTAAATACAGATAGATGGAGCTTTGCTCGCTGGCCTGCCACTCACCTCCTGCTGGGCAGCACAGTTCCTAACAGTTCCAGATACCAGTCCACAGTCCCGGGGTTGGGAACACCTGTTTTAGAGAATACAAACATGTATACGAATGATGTCACCATGTGTTAAGTACTGCAGTGGATAACAAGCCAGGACATCCTTTTGGGAAAACATTCTTCAAAAATATAGTTTCCTATTTATTCTTCATGAGTTTACTTTCAGCTCTCTTCAACCTTGTTGAGACAGTCTGAAATGTCCATTAAAAGCCTATTATAAATCATCTTAATCAAGAATATCTATTTATTACACAAGAGGCTGTTTTGGTAAAATGCTATACTAAAGCTGAGAGCCAATGATCTCTGAACATGTCAAGCTTGGGGCAGTTGCTAGAATTAGACAAATATGAAAGGCAGAGAGAGCTCATCATCTCTGTCAGTCGCCTGACCATGGGAGAGATGACTTTTCTTCCCCACACCCAGGAAAGAACATCTCTGCTTAACTCTGGGAGAAACCATCTAACATGGCAAAGACAGTTCTAGACTACTAGACCTCCCTGTCTCCCAACCTAACAGATGAGACCTTAGGACTAGCCATCCAAGCCCAGAGCACCTGGGCACTTGGTGGAGATTGGGAGGACGCCATAACCTTGGTTATTCTGCAAGGTTGTGAGAATTGTGGGGCTCAGCACATTTGTCCAGGTCTGCTCTGTACATGAACTAAAGAAGCAGTGACCTTAAATAAGAACCATAACCTGGGGGAGAGAAGGCAGCCAAGTAAACAACTTTGATACAGGTCAAAACAGAAATTCTGCTTGTGGCCCATGGAAGCTGCTAATAGAATTTGAATAGAATCCAGAAGATAAAAGTCAGTCAAGCAAGCACAATGATTTGTTAAATGATAGGCGTTCTCCAAAAGAGCACGATTCAGTGGTGAGCAGGCACAGACACTACCCTCATGGACTATAAAAAAGAAAAACAAAACACGTGTAACTATAAATACAGGGAAATACTGGGGCTTGAGGTAACATATACAAAGACTTTAACCTAGTGTAGGGGTATTAAAGAAGACTTCTTCGAGGAAGTGATATTTAAACCAAGACAAAGGTCAAATGAGTGTTAACTAACAAGGGAACATTGACAACCTGTCTATCACAGAGACCCATCCAGACAGTGGACTAAATACACAGGCCTGAAAGTGGAACTTCATTAAAGTAGAGAATCAGCTTACCTTTGACCTGCTGCCATGCTTCATCCTAACTGCACCTCTAGACACTGATTAGAAATAGACATCAGTCTTGCAGGACTGAGATGCAAAGAGCTCTCAGGGGAGAGATCAGGGATCATGTCAGAGAGGCAGGCCTATTGGCCAAAAGGAAGCAATACCAGACAGGTCTGGAGGAGTTGCATGAATAGCTGTGATTCCATAGGGATTACCATGATCGTGGGAAGCCTGTACATGGGGATGTTGGGTATGAATTTTTTTTTTTTTTAAGATTTTTATATTTTATTGTTTTTGACAAAGACAGAGAGAGACAGAAACAGAAAGAGACTGAGAGAAGGGGGAGGGCCCAGAGCAGTCTCCATAGTTGTATGTCATCAGTTTTTGACATAGTTTCATTCCACACAGGTGGGTGGGGAGTCACACAGGGCAGGAACTGGGTTGGGGGCCTCCCGCATGGGAAGCACACCCCAATTCAGCATATGGGTGGCATGGTCCAGGGCCAGGACTTGATTTTCAGTCCCAGGGGCTGCAAAGCAAACACCTAACTTGCTGAGCCATCCTGGCTTCCCATGAATGTCTTTTTAAAGTTTAAAGTTACCCAGAACTAAAATGGTCTCCTCAAAAATAAGAAGCAGTAGCTCAAAAAAGAAGTATGTGTAGATAAAAATGCACTTCAAGAGAAATTATAATGATGATTTGATTTTCTCTTGTTCTTATTTTTCTTAAACACAGTAACTTGAATTTAATCACACTGACTCACATGCACACACATGCACACGTGCATACATACACAATCTGAACAGAAAATTAATTTCCGACCTACAGTAAAAATAAAACTGTCATAAATATAAAAAATCAACTTTAAATGCAATTAAAATTCTGCTACTTCATTTTTATCCACTCACATTTGAAAAAAAAAACGAAAAAAAAACAAAACACCTATATCCTGGAGATCTAATGCACAGTACTGTGATTATAGACCAAAATATCATATATAATCATCAACTTACTAAGAGATTAGATCTTAATTAGTCCCACCACACACAAAAAAAAAGAATAATGCGATGTGTTAGAAGTGCTAACTATCACTGTAATGGGAGTCACATTATAACATAAGTGTATCAAATCAGCATGTTGTACACCTTAAACTTACACAATGTGATATATCAAATATATTTCATAGAGAGAGAAAAAGAGAGAGAGGAAGGAGGAAGTGAGTGAGTTTGGGTTAAAGCAGGGATGGTGGCAAAGGAAAGGAGAGCTTCCCAAGTGGGAACGTTTCTCAATTGCCCATGCACATCTAGCCTCCATCCTTTGCTTTCTGTTCATTCACTGCCCAGGAGACTGACTTTTGATGGACTTACCCAGTGCTGTGTCTTGTCTTCCTGCTTCCTGTTGTAAGGCATTGGCAGGTGAGATCAGGAAGGTGAGTTTCAGATATGGATCTTAGGACCCTAGACCTTGGATCATCACACCTGTAGGGCAGTTGTCATCCTGGTAAATGCTGTCACAGTTTGCCTCACACCTGGTCGGGCCCACCGGTAGTGTCAGTCCCCTACTTTGATAGCTCAGCATTATTTCACTACACCTCACTAGCACCTCTTAAAGCTTCTTGCACATTTGCAAACTCTCTTCAGTTCCCCCATTTGAGTATGCCCAACCCTAACAGAACACCAGCGGATATAAAACTAAACTTCACAAGAGACGTCTGACAGCTAAGACTGCAGCACTGAGGTCAAAAAAGGACAAGAGGAAAGCAAGGAAATGACAGTAAAAGCAGCCACTTTCCCATCCCCTGGAGTAGGGACTGCCAGGGAGCAGAGTCTAAGTGTCCAAAGCTAAGGATGAGAAGATCTGATTCTTTAGTTAAAAAGAAGAAAGGAAGGAAAGGGCCACTTAAAGAAATAAACAAAAAAGCTACCATTCATTAGGAGTTTACCATGAGCAAGGCATTGTGTTTTACATGCTACTTGCATTATCTCACATGGTTTCATAAAAGCCCATTTTCAAGAGAAGAAAATAGACCTAGGTAAGTTACCTTACCTAATCTTGGTGGAAGAATCTGGTGGGTCTTTCTGCCATGAGATCCTAAGGCCTTAACCCCACGGCTCCTGATATCATTACACCTGCAGCTGAGACTCTGAGTTTTGTGTAACTGCCCTGTGATGAAATGGAACAGGGTCTGGGTGCCCTATAAACACTTGCCAGCCCAGGGAATGTGCAGAAGGTTTTAATACTAGTCTACTTAAACGATTGCTTCAATGTTTGGATAGTTTGTCACCACTTTTTCTCATACTTCCTTTTATTTTAACCTTTCTTTTTTCCCTGTAACTTCCTAGTCCTCTTAACAACAACCCCAAAACAAAGATCACAAGTGAAACCTATCTTAGTTGAAGTAAAGAGGAAGGGATATTTCCACACTTAGACCAAGGATTCTAGGAACCCAGAGAAACTCAACAGACCCACATTAACAATGCAAGCAAGAGAAGAATTCCATGAACCCTTCTCCCTGAACATGAGGAAACCCAAAAGCAAGACTTTAATAGAAGAGTTCATACTCAAAAGCACAATATGAAGAAGAGCACAGCTATTTCTGCTTATCTTTTTTTCTTTTTTCTTTTTTTAAGATTATATTTTATTGTTTGACAGAGAGAGAGAGAGAGACAGACAGAGAGAGAGAGAGAGAGAAGGAGGAGGGCCCAGAGCAGTCTCCATAGCCATACATCATTAGTTTTGATATAGTCTCATTCCACACAGGTGAATGTGGGGCCGTGCAATGTGGGAACTGAACCGAGTGCCCCCCACATGGGAAGGACACCACTGTGAGACAGGGGCCTCCCACATGGGAAGCATACCCCAGTTCAGCATATGGGTCTACACATGAGCTTAGGACTCTATCCTCAGGGCCCACAGCTGCAAGGCAGGCGCTCAACCTGCTGAGCCATCCCAGCATCCTCTGCTTATCTTTTATTCTGACAGGATTGACTACATAATATATGTGGAGTCTAGTGAAAAAATGAGAGTGCAGGACCTATTGTTTAAAAATGAGTAAGAATTTCAAGATGGCCACACCAGAGAATTTAAGTGTGCAACTCTTTGGAGCACAGGGCCCAGTATGATGACTACACAGATTACAGGCCTATGAAGCTGGCCCTGTTTCCTACAAAGGATCATTCCGGAGAAAGCGAAATCACATTTGCTGATCAAATACACACACACACCAGCAGATAAGACTATAAAGAAAGTGTTATTGGCACAAGCCAAAAATCATATTGCATATAATAATTCTACTGTGTCATGTGCATGGAAAGCAGCAGCCCATATACCGATCCAAAAGCTCATGACAATCTGCCTTGTATCTGAAGTTCTCTAGATATCCCACAAATTACTCACCAGGGCCTTTGATAAAAGCTGTTCTCTCCACTCATTAATCTCTGGGCCAACACAGCTGTGGCTTCCAGGAAACAATGGAGACCCCGATGCCGCCACATCCTTACAAAACAGTCATCTGAATGGGCCTGTTGTCTAAAAAGCCAATTAACAAAAGAAAACAATGTTAATCAACAAATTCTAGCACTTAGAACCTGCCCCAAGTTTGCCTAAATGTTGATAAATTGCTATTAATTTTGCACAGTTCAGGCCAAGTTATCATTTGTTTTCATCTGCTCATAAAAAATGAGTTTAATGTCTAAATATTAATGAAAAGTGTTCATTTATAACCAAGGAACTTTTTAGCTTTCTAGATATTACTGTCACTAATATAAATTTACCAGAAGTGTAACAGCAGTCAAATCCCAGACAAATAGAAATCTCCACTAATTGCAAAATCAAATCTGGCTAAATACCATGTCTGGGCCAGAGCCCATGAATATTCCCTCCCTCCCCCTGCTCTCCCCCCTAGGGCAGTCTACATAGCCAAGGGGAGGTGGGTAGACCTATTATTTCGATTGTACAGCCAGTCAAATGAAATCATTTATCCTCAACCTTTCACTTCCTATAATAGGCATTCTTTGTTTTGCATCCTTTGCCCCTTTTCAAAAGGAACAATACCCCAAATTTATTTTGGGAGCCTTGTTTCTCCCTCATTTTGAGCAATCCTGGTGGGGTGGTGAATCAAGACACCTCCCTTTCCCCAGAGCTTGAATAATCAGATGAATTCTCCCAGAATTTGAATTTTGATAGAAAGAAAAAAATGTTTGAGTCTTATTAGCTCAGCAGTGGCTTCCTGCAAAAGCAATTGACTTACTTGAGCTACTTGGACCCCCAAATCTACCTCAATTTATACGCTTTTCTAACCCTTTTCTCCAGCTTTTCCATCATTTCTATGAGCCAACCAAAATACTTCCAGTAAATTACTTTTCTCTTAAAATTGAGCTACTTGGACCCCCAAATCTACCTCAATTTATACGCTTTTCTAACCCTTTTCTCCAGCTTTTCCATCATTTCTATGAGCCAACCAAAATACTTCTAGTAAATTACTTTTCTCTTAAAATGATCTAGAGTATCTGATGTTTTGCAACTAGAATTATACTTCACCACGCATGTCCTACCTGCATCCCAAGATGACTTTGATTGAGACCCAACAAAAAATCTTAAAACATTATGAGATTTCATTGGGATGATGAGTGTTATATTCTTATTATTATTTTAGCTGGTCAGCTATCATTACTTTTAGTGTATTTTATGTGTGGCCCAAGACAATTCTTCTTTCAACGTGGCCCAGGAAAGTCAAAATGTTGAATACTGCTGCACTTAACAACATAATTTGAGCTTCCATTGTGTATTGAGGAATGCTTTTGCTTCCAAAGGCATAGGGACAGAGCTCACAAAATTCAGCATTTCACTGGAGAAAAGTTCAAAATATTTATAAATATAATGAAATAATTGGCATAGCAACAGACTTATGTGTTCAAATCAATGTAATACAATCTATGTGAATGGTTATTTTTAGAATGCATACTAAATAATACCTATAAAATCTGATTTTAAGGAAATAATCAGGAAAGATATAAAATTAAGAAGTAGAAGAACTTGGCTTAACAAGATGAAAGAAATGATATATTCAAATCAATATATATTTGACAATTGCCAAAAGTCACTTGCAAATAGCATTGTAGGACCAACTGAGCACAAATAAAAACTGATTTTGACATCACAGAATTATTAAATCACCAGTATTCTAATAATTTGGCTGTAACATATCTGGCTAGATTAAGTAATGCATTATGGTTTTTATTGACACGAGGTATCCTGGGACATAAAATGTATGATTTATGAGAAAAGAAAAATTATGGACAGATTTTATAGCAACATTTTAGCATTTATCATTTGTGTATAAATATAGATGGTTCAAAAACATCTAAATTCAAAATCTATTTCTTATACTCTGGGAACATTAATATAATCTTTGTGAATAGCAATAACTACTTGAAATTTACCTTTAAAAAGACCCTTGGCCTGCATTTTTTAATCTAAAAAAATAAATAAATAACTGGTATATTGACCATAAATTTGCCAGAGAATATAAACCATCAATTTTGGTTAGCAATGTTCTATCTATTCCACTCTCCAACCGAATGGCCTGAGGCCAGATTCTGGCTCTAGTTTGCCCACCTATATTCTGACAATGGTTTCTTTTTTGATTACTAGCCCTTCCAAGAGACCCAGTGACCTAGTGTTGGTCTTCACTGGTTCTGTCATCCCCAGCTTCCCTTATTCATCCCCCAGTGAGTATGGTCCCAGTGATGTCAAAGCTAAGCCTGAAAAGTGATGATAGTTATAATACTGTTACTTCTCATTCAAAGGCAAGAACACTGAGGTTCAGAGAGCTTTACCAATTCATGACAGATCAGCCTACATTCAGTACAGTAGTCATTACTGCTGCTAATCAAGTATGCCCAGCTCTCTGCCTCCTGAGCCCAGAGCCTTCTGGCACTTCCTGGCCCCCTTTTGCTTGGTGAGACCTCATGACTAGTCTTGGACAACGAGTTGTAAGAAGAAGGAGCAGGTGTCACCTCCAGGCTAGAGCATTAAATTTCCAGTGAAACATCCACCCGGGTTATTTTCCTCTCTGACACACACACACACACACACAAAAAACAATTCAATGTAGAGACTGTCCTGCAGTAAAGGTTTGTAGTGAGAAGACGTGGAGTAGGACACCCAGCTGACCTGCAATGGAGATGGAGAGCTAATGAGAAATCAGACTCTGCTGTGAAACACCTCAAGAATGCAAGAGGTTTCTGCAGTGTAATATTGCCCAATCAAACAGATACAAGAAACTGAAATGTCAATGTCAGTGCCTGCCTAGCTCAGTCATTAGAGCATGAGACTCTTAAAATATCAATGTTATCACCAATGCATTTTTAAGCCATGCCTTCCAAGAGCAAAACCAAGCTCTCAATTTTGTCTCATAGGTACTCAAGTTATCTGGCATGATGCAAACAAACATCTCAGTGGCTAACTGAACCTTGAACAGACTACAGTGATGGAATGTTGGTACATTCCATTAGCTCCCTCTTCAATCCCACAAGCACATCTGGAGCGCGTTTCCTATGTGCCTAAAGGTGGGTGAAATTCTAGGAAAAACAGAATCAATGGCTTAACTATAGGAGCCTTATTGACAAAGTCACAGCTTGTGGCAAGTAAATTAGGCCACCAGTAGATAATTATTGACTTCAATGAGAAGCTAATGTCCCACCTGGATATAAGTTGTGTGGGCAATTCCATAGCAGGTGTCTGTTCCCTTTTCTGCCAAGCATGCCTCTGCTGGTTCATAAGCACAGGGCATCTACCATTGGCCCTGAACTTTTTCTCTGCTTATTGTTGGATGTGAAATGCTAAGCACACTAAGGTACTTGAGTATACACAAAAACTTTGCCAAAAACTTATTGCTATGAGATGAACTAGGCTTATTATAAAAATGAGCATCATAAAATCAAAATGTCTTCTAAAATCTGTTACACGTGTTTATGTACATGCACACATACATTTATACACATATACATGATAAATTATTTTTTTTAATTAAAGTTTAAACTCCAGAGTGAGTAGTTAAAACATTAAGGAAGTGAGATTCATGAAGATTCAGAGATGAGAGAAGTCTTGAACGAGGCTTGAAAAATGGGTACATTGGAACCTGCAGCGTTTGGTAGGCATAAATATTCTAACTATAAAGACTTTTGAACCATTCTCCTTAGTTTCTCAATATGCATATATACTTAGTTGCCCACTCATAAACAACAAACTAGGTCTTTATTTTAGCATAAAGCAAATCCTTCTTCTGGAGGGGAAAATCGTATGTAATATGTTTATGTCACACCCTATTAAGTGACCTTGGACAATGCTCAGAACTTATTTGAGTGTTAATTTTCTAGTCTATGAAACACAGGAGTAGGACTCAGTGATTGCTGCATTTCCCAACACCTTGGTAATTCTCTGGTGACTAAATGCTATAATCTTCTAACCATCTAGTTGCTTCAAATTTGACACACACACACACACACATACACACACACACACACTACCATTACATCGTCATGCTATTCAGCCTTCTTTTGGCCAAGGGAAAAAACAGAGAATAAAAGTAACCACCACATTTAAAGAAGTTATTAGTCATTCTTGTACATTGCAGTAGTTTGAGAAGCCATAGGGCAAAGGCATTTATATAGAAGATAAGCTCATTGTGTTGAACAAATTAATGCTGGATTGTGAATTAAATGGCATGTCTTCAGACAGCTAATTTGCTCTGTGCTGCTCAATTAACTTTTGAAAGGACATGTTTTTTTAACAACATATAGAATATACTTCAAGGCTATTGCAGCTCTAGATAATTTCAATTTCTAACCCAATGAAAATGAGCAAGAAAGAATCAAGACTTCACAAAGAGCTTAAATTTCAAATCATAAATAGCAAAACAACATAGTTTATTTTTAACCATATCTGGAAAACTCAACAAGCTAACAAACTTGAAATTAACCAAACTTCAGTTTTCATTTTTTTAAGATTTTGGTTAAAATATAGCTAACATATATTAGTTTCAGGGATACCCCATAGTTATTCAACATTTATATACCTAAAGTCACCACCAGAAAACCATCTGACACGGTATCATGCTATCAAAATATGTAACTATATCCTTATACTGTACATTATATCCCCATGACTTGTTTTATACCTGGAAATTTGAACCTCTTTTGCTTCTTCCCTTCCCCCACTTTATTAATTTTTTAATTATAGTTGACATTCAATATTATTTTATGTAAATTTTAGGTATGCAGCATAGTTAGACATTTATATAATTAAGGAGTGATTCCCCTGACCAGTCTAGTACCCACCTGGCACTATACATATTTATTACCATATTGTTGACTATAGTTCCTATGCCTCATTTTATAGCCCAATGATTTAATTTGTAACTATCAATATGTATTTACTTTCTTTACATTTTACACCCTGACTCCCAAAGCCCTTCTGAACTATTAGCCTGATAAATCTAGTATCCATCTGATATGATACATAGTTATTACAATATTATTGACTAAAGTTCTTATGCCATGACTACTGCATAACAATAAATGTGTACCTTTCAATCCCTTTCTATTTTTCAGCCAGTCCCCAACCCCTCTCCTATTTGGCAATCATCAAAATGTTCTCTGTATCAATGAGTTTGTCTTTGCTTGGCTTATTTATTTTATTCTTTAGCTTCCACATATAAGTAAAATCGCATTGTATCTGTCTTTCTCTGTTGGACATACTCTACTCAGCACAATACCCTCCAGGTCCATGCAAGCCACCACAGATGACAAGAAGTCATTCCCTTCCACAGCCAAGCAATGTTCTATTCTATACATGTACTCTTTATGCATTCATCCATAGATGGACACCCAGGCTGCCTCCTCATTTTGGTCATTGTAAACAATGCTGCAATTAACATATGGATGCATACATCCCTCAAAGTCGCATTTGGGGGGGGGGGGGTTGGATAAATACCTAGAAGTAGGAATACTGGGTCCTTGTCTCTTGTTATAGCTTTTGTTTTAAAGTCTACTTTGTATGGTGTAAGTATTGCTGCCGGTATAAGCTTTTTTGTTTGGTTGTTTTCATTTTCATAAAATACCTATTTCCATCTCTTTACTTAATCCAGTTAAATTCAAAGTGATTATTGATAGGTACATAGTTATTGCCATTTTATCATACATATATATATATATATTCTTAAAGAAGTCCCTTTAACATTTCTTGTAATACTGGTTTGGTGGTGGTGAACTTTACTAGTTTTTTCTTGTCCTGGAAGCTCTTTATCTGTCCTTCAACTCAAAATGATAGCTTTGCTGGGTAGAATAATCTTGGTTATAGGTTCTTGATCTTGTGCCACTCCTGTTTGGTCTGCAAAGTTTATGTTGAGAAATCAGCGGACAGTCTTATGGGGCTCCCTTGTAGGTAACTAACTGGTTTTCTTTCTATGCTTTTAAGATTCTTTCTTTGTTTTTAACCTTTGGCATTTTAATGATGATATGTCTTGGTGTGGGCCTGTTGTGGTTCATCCTATTTGGGACCCTCTGTGCTTCCTGGGCTTGTATATCTGTTCCCTTTTCCAGGGTAGGGAAGTTTTCCACCCTTATTTCTTAAAATAGGTTTTCAATCCCTTGGTCTCCCTCTTCTCCTTCCGGTACCACTAAGATACAAATCTTGTTATATTTAATATTGTCCCAGAGGCCCCTTAAACAATTCTCATTTTTATTGGATTCTTTTTCTTTTTGCTGTTCTGGTTTACTGTTCTACCTTATCTTCTAAATCACTGATTCTATTCTTTGCTTCATCTAATCTACTGTTGATTCCTTCGGATGTATTCTTCACTTGTTATATTCTGTATTTTTGACTTTTTTATGCTTTATATCTCCATTTTTAAAGTTTTCTTTGTTTAGTTTTTTTCTGGAGCTTTGTTCTGTTCATTGTTTGTTTGTTTGTTTTCATTTAGGTTATGTTTCTTTCTCCCTCATTTTGGCTGCCTTCCTGTGTTTGTTTCTATTTATTAGGTAGGGCTGATAAGTCTCTGAGTCTTAGTAGAATGGCCTTATGTAGTAGGTGCTCTGTGGCCCCCAGTGGCACAGTTTTTCTGGTCATCTGAAACAAGTTCTCTAGGGTAGACTAGACACTAGCGTCAGTGCATAGCTTCTCAAGGGGAGTACTTTGAAGGTGACTGTAGTGATATTCAGCAATGAGGTACGTAGCACTTTTTCTAGAATGAGTTTGTGAACTTAATTGTCATACCTCACATGTCTCTGGTACCTATTGAGATGCTGCTCCAGTTCTGGACCTCAAAGCAAGTGAGTTCGCCAGCATGTAGGTTCATGTTTGGGCCCTTTGGAACACTTGGGATTCTAGCCTCCTTCAATCTTACCCAACCACAATCTTCACTGGTTTTCACAGCCAAAAGTTTTAAGGACTTCTCTTTGTGGCACTGGAACCCTGGACTGGGGAACTTAGTATGGAGCTGGCTCCCCTGACTATTTTGGGGGGACCCTCAGATATCCCTCCCAATTTTTCACTGTCACTGCAGTGTGAGATCAGTCTGTTGCGTGTCTCTGCCCTACCAAGTAGTCTCAAAATGGCTTCTTATGTATGTCCTTAGAGGTAGGACTTCAGTTCAGCTAGACTTCAGGTGATTCTCAATGATGGTTGTTCTGTAGTTTGGTTGTAATTCTGATGTGGTCATGACAGAAGGCAAGCACAGCGTTTACCTACTCCACCATTTGACCAGACAAGCTAACTTCTAAACTTTATTTTCCATAGCATTAAACTTAGCATATTTTTCATTCACATTGAAAACAAATATTATAAAATTAAGGTTAAGTACTACATTAAAATGCCTTCTAGAATCTGTTTATTTTATTCTACAAGATGAAATCACTAACACCCCTTTTTCACATACTAAGAGGAAAAGTGTTGCTCTTGGAAATGCTTAGGCTTTGGAATAAGAGAATGTTAAACAGAACTCATTTCAGATTTTAACTCTACTACTGACCCTGAGAAAATTACTTAACCTCTCTCTATGGATTTTCTCACCTATAAAATGGGGTTATAGTTGCTATCTTTTAGGGTTATGATGAAAACTCCAATAGTCCAAGTATATTGTCTGCGCCTGTTAAACTCAATATCTCTTAGTTCCTTTTCCCTGTTTATATTGGCTATGAACTGACCTAAATCTATGTGCAGATTTTCTGTAAATACTGAGTGCCTCCAGTGCTTAGAAATATGTGGCAGACATATTGCCACCAGTTGCTATGCTATAGAAAAAAAAGTTTCAGATGGAATTTTGCCATTCACACACATATAGATAGTAAACACAAAATCAATTCCATGACCTATTTCTATAAGCCTGGGGATGTTTCTGCTTCTCTCCTAGAACAATCTGTCAAGCCCCGGAATAAAAAGGAGAATTCCAGGCAAGTCTAAACTGCTCTAGAAGGGGAGCCGGGATGGCTCAGTGAGTTAAGTGCTCACTTTGCAGCCCCAGGGACTGAGGTTGGAATCCCAGCCTCAGCCCATGCAGACCCATATGCTGAACTGGGATATGCTTCCCATGCAGGAAGCCCCCAGTTTGGTTCACACCCCCCAGTTGAGCCCCTGGCTTGAGGGGGTGTGCCTCCCATGTCAGCCCGCCCATCCCAATTCCCATCTAGTGGACCCTTACCCACCTGTGTGGAACAAAACCATGTCAAAAACTGATGACATACAGCTATGGAGACTGCTCTGGGCCCTCTTCCTTCTCCTTTTCTCTGTCCTGTCTCTCTGTCTCTGTGAAAAACAATAAAATAAATCTTTAAAAAATAAATAAATAAACTTCTCTGGAAGCAGTATCTTCTAATCTTCTCATCAGATCAGATGACAGTGCCCAGAGAGGTTGGAAGAAACAAAACCAAAACAAATTCAGACTAGGAACATTGTTCCATAGGTAGGTAAAGGGTTAAGACATGTATATGTAATCCCCACCACCACCACCATGATTTGCAAGACCCTGGCCTAAGTGTTTCTTGCTTAATCTAAAACTGAGAAATGTGCTTTCCTCGACTTCCTTAAATGTCCATTTTCTTCCCTAAACTTGAACCCACCAAGTATACTTTCCCAAATTTTCTTATCCTTAGATCGTCCACTTCTGAGAACTGAGAATTTGCCTTGCTCCATACAACACATTCTTATTCTGTTGTGGCTACCCCCCACCCCCACCCCAACTTAAAAGCTATAACCCCATAAAACTATGCTAACTGACAAAAAAAACAGGGACGTTTCCCTTGCAGAGCTTTGCCTTGACTAGCAATGACTAAAGCATCTCCCAGGCCCCACTTAATTAGTCTTTTATTTCAGGGCTCTTTCACAAGTGATGTGTTTTTAGGTTTATCAGATTCTTATGCTTTCTAATCAGTCACAGTACTGAAACATTAATCATCTTTCGGTGAAAACTTTCTTCTAGAATTCCCCAGGCAGATAAAATTCCCCAATGCATGTCAAAAATAATAATACTGGAAGGACTCACCACTGGAGAGTGGATCCTGATAAGATTTCTTCAGATATTAACCAACCATATACACAGCTCACCATTTATACCAAATGACTTTAAAGAAGGTAACCCATAGTAAAACAATATTGTCAAGTTTTTCTAATCATACCAGATTTTGTGACATTGATTTTTTAAATGGTTCTGATGCATAGAAATGTGGCATGGCAAATAACAGGAGATGGCATCTATGCATACAGAACCATTTTAATGAAAACAGATTGATTTCAAACAAATAATTTAACACAGGTCAACTGAATCTATTAGTTTTGTTTGCACTTGAATAAAAAAGGACTATAGTCATAAATCCAATGGAATATTATTTAGCACTAAAAAATGAACTACCAAATCACGACATGACATAGAAGACCCATAACTACATATTACTGAGTGAAAGAAGCCAATCTGAAATGGCTACCTACTGTATGATTCCAATTATACGACATTCTGGAAAAGGCAAAACTATAGAGATAATGAAAAGACCAGTGATGGCCAGGGGTGGGGTGGAAAGAGAGATGAGCAGGCAGAGAACAGAGGATTTTTCAAACAGTGAAAATACTCTGTATGATATTATAATAATAGATACATGTCATTATACATTTGTCCAGACTTATAGAACAGTCAATAGCAAGAGTGAACCCTAAGGTAAACTATGAACTTTGGGTGATAGTGATGTGTCAATATAAGTTCATCCTTGATTAAAAAAAGAAAAGAAAATACCATTCTGGTGAGTAAAGTTAGTAAGGAGGGATGGCTATAGCTGTGTCAGAAAAGGAAGTGTAATATATGGGAAAGCTTAATATCTTCCTTTCAATTTTATTATGAGCTTAACATTTCTCTTAATGGGAAGCTGGGATGGCCCAGCTAGTTAAGTGCGCATTTTGTAGCCTTAGGGACCAAGGATCGAATCCTGGCCTTGGCCCATGAGGATCCATATGCTGAACCTGGGTGTGCTTCCCATGCGGAAAGCCCCAGTTCTGTTCTCATCCTCCAGTTCAGCCCCTGGATCAAGGGGGTGTGCCTCCCATGTGGGATGCCCCTGCCCAGTTCCTGCTCTGTGCAGCCCCTACCCACCTGTGTGGAAGGAAACCATGTCGAAAACTGATGATGTACAACTATGGAGACTGCTCTGGGCCCTTCCTCTTCTATCTCTCTCTGGATCTGTCCAAAACAGTAAAATAAATCTTTAAAAAACTTATCTTAAAAATAGTCATTAAATCAAATATATGGTGATGGAAAGAGCTGATTCTGGGTGGTGAGTACATAATACAATGTATAGACAATGTAATGTAGAATTGTACACCTGGAAACAATGTAATTGTTATCAACCAATGTCACCCCAATACATTTAACAACTAAAAAAATAGTCATTAAAAAAGGGGCTACAGGGCCTACTATGTGCCAACGGGCCATAGGCTACATGCTGAGGACTCTAAGATGGAGACAGGGCCACAGTCTTCAGATAACCCACAGACTAGTGCCCAAGGAATCACAGATAATACCCTCACCAATATAAAAACCACCTTTGTAATATTACTAAGTGGTGAGCCGGCTGTGATGGAAAATACTGTAAGGACTGAACGTTCTCTGGCACACATTTTCTCAGGGACAAGCTAATGGGCTAGTTAATTTTTTTTTTTTTTAAGATTTATTTTATTATTTTTTTTACACAGAGAGAGAGAGATACAGAGACAGAGACAGAGAGAAGGGGAGGGCCCAGAGCAGTCTCCATAGTGGTACATTGTTGGTTTTTCCACATAGTTTCATTCCACAGGTGGGCGAGGGGCTGCACAGGGCAGGAACTGGGCCGAGGTCTCACCCTGGTGAGAACTGAACTGGGGGCACTCCCCAGTTTAGCATATGGGTCTGCACGGGCCGGGACCGGGATGTGATCCTCGGTCCCTGGGGCTGCAAAGTGAGCACTTAACCCACTGAGCCATCCGGCTTCCCCAATTTTTTTTTTTTTTTTTTTAGTATCTGGTAGAGATATAAAATATCACTTTTCCTCTACCTGTATTTGCATTTTTATAACAGAGTCTTGGCTTAAGTTTAAGACTTCATAGTTGGAAATTCAGATGTGGTGGCCGACTAATCAAAAAGCTATTTCTTGATTGGGGTACAAGAGGGGCCTGTCTGTGCCTTTTCAATCATGACTGGTGGCCTTTCCCATGTAAAGGATCCATCCTGCTTCCAAGGATGAGTAATTATAAAGAATAAAACATTTTTCTTATAAAAAGTCACAGAAATAACCATCTCTGCCCTCACATCATTTCCCTTCCTTCATTCCACTATAATTTATGATAATGATGTAAAACTTTGGACTTCAGTGAATACTGCAAAATCCGGTCCGCAATTAGTTTTATACGTTTAAGATTTCCTTCATCCGAGCAAATCGTAATTCTTTGGAAGCGGAGATAAGCCTTGAAAAAGATAGGAATCTGCAAGCTCTGGTTTTTAGAGAAACTGATTTGTAAGAGAAAAGGACTTGCATCTGTTTCCCAGGTAGGAAACTCTCTAAAATAAGTTTTGGGAGAATTGGTACAGGAATCTGGCACCGAATTCCAGTTCTTAACACCTATATTCAGCTGTTATTATTACCAAGTACCTTGGACAGTGCTGAGTGCTTTCTCACATACGAGGTTGTCAGTCCAGGGGAGCTAACTTGGTGTAATCTAATTTTCAATGATGCTGAGAATAAAGCGTGAGGCTATGATGAAGCCCTGGTTCTTGGAATAATTCTTAAGAAGAAGCTACTTGAAGTCACTCTCTGACTACCATTCTTGCTTACCTCACTCTCTGACTAGTGTGGTGTTTTCCATTTAATGGTATCCAGTAGATGATTATTGAACCAACTGAGCAAATCCCACTGAATCTCAAAACTTGTGCCTCCCCCACTTCTCTAGGCCTTCAGATGGTTTGTTAGAAGGCAGTACAAGCTCTCCCTCAACATTCTGTCTTGATGATTGATGATATATGAGAGATGATTAAAGAATCTCAAATTTGGAGTCTTCAATATTGGTGGTAATCCCTGCAAATAAATCACATTTAAGTATTTTTATATGTTAAGGATATCATTCAAAAATTACAAAGGGAGTCAAATCCTATTTACTGGGACTCATCAAAACTGCGATTTATTCTCACTATCAGAAGTGTAATGCTGGATTAGATTTCCAGCTTGCTGGTGCAATGACTCTTTTGTTTTAACGATAGCTTAGTCTGAACGAACATAACAACACTTGGCAAGAAAGCAGCTAAATCTGCTTACAGTATAGGAATTGTCTATATTATCATATCAGCTTCCATGGTCACATCTGTAAGACTGAAGAAAAAGAAATAAACAGCTTCAGGGACAAAGTACCACCAATGAGCTCCTGAGTAAGTTTAATTGGACATTTTCTTGATTTTCAGCTCAAATTAAATAATATCTAAACTGTTTGCTTTTATAAAAAAAGATGATTTCTTATCCAGAATTTCAAGCTGGTTTAACAAATGTAGGGAGTTTCACGTTAGCAATGATTTCTAATGAGTAAAGTGATTCAAAATTAGAAAACAGAATTTCTGTTCATCTAAAGATGAAGCAGACAGGCGAGTTACCTTATTAACTCAGCCAAAGTCTGTCAGGACATCTTTGAGATCTCTCTGGTTTAAACTTAATGGGGCATTTTATTATTTCTCATTTTTATTTTTATATCTTTATTCAACATATATGTTGAGAGCTTACTACCTACCAGATTCTTGGACTACCACAGTGATCTAAACCAGATGAGGTTCCTATATTGTGTTATTTTCTGTATGATGTTGTCCATTGCTCTCATCAGAGAATAGTATATCAGTGTGGGGGGGCACCCCCCAAAACCACAGTTTACCATGCACAACTGCTATAAAGGTGATGTAGAAAAGACCACAACTGGGGGTTTGACCTAGACAAAGAGATTAAAGAGGGACTCTGAGAGGAAGCGCACAGTAACTCTGGAAATGTGGAAATGAAGCATGTAAAGACTGCTCCAGGCTAAAGGAAGCACAGGTGCAGTCCCTGTAACTGGAAGGAGCAAGCTGGCCATATGGGATGAAAAGAGTACCAGTGTTTGGCTAACACATAACCACAAGAGAAAACATAGTACAAGCTGAGGCAGAGAGGAACCAGACCACCAGGCCTTGCTGGTCTCCTGAAGAGTTTTGTCTTCATCTTCTCAACAGTGGGAAGCCAGGAAGGGTTATATGGATGGAGGGGTCATGATCAGCCTTGAGTTTTTAAAGATGGGTACAGGGAAGAGAACAGATCGGAAGGGACAGAGCATCTGTTATTGGGTCAGTTAGGAGGCTCAGACATCTGAAAGAAGAGGACAGTAGCTTAGACTAGAGAGTAGCAGTAGTGAGGAGTGGATAGATTTGAGAGAATTTCTCCTATCCATTTTCATTGCTGAACTTGTGCCCTCTTATCCCTCTATTCTAAATAGCTTCACTTCTGTCTAAATTGATTTTCTTGCCTGCTTAACACTCCCCTCTGCAGTATCAGCCTTTAGTGCTATGCTTTATAACAACGACGCAATATATATTTGTGTTATGAATGAGTAGTTCCCACTTTCATTATGCTTTTCCCTGCACCATAAAATTCTTCCAATCCAATCTGCCCTACAATATACCATGTAGGCATGCACACAGAGGTCACAGAACTGGCCCAATTGCCACAAGAGCAAAACTGGAGACTTCCTGGAGGCAGATGGGAAAAGGGCACCCCCTTTACCCCATCCCCAAGCCTCAAATTTAAATGCAGACCCAGTATGGGAATAGTGGTCAGGAGAATGTGAAAGCTTAAGAAATGGATTGCATGTCTCTGACCTGAGTTTTCTTCATAACACCTCCTGACATCCATCTCATAAACCACCTTTGATATGATTTGCCTAAGTTGTTAGCACATTTTCTAGATTCTCCAATGGACTCTTAACATTCTGTTAGTCTTTTTCTCAGACTATCTAATACCCTTAATACTATGAGATAACTTATAACATGATAATGATAATATTAACCATTTTTTTCAAAGGTCATTTATCTGTACTACCTCTTTTGACACTTATAAGCCCACAAGGTATGCATGACTGGGATTAATTTTCTTAGCAGTGGCTTGAGGACGCAACCAACTCTTTTAGACAACAGTGTCATAATAGTTGCTGGTCTGACTGATCAGGAAGACTGAATGTGGCCTCCCTAACAGCCTTGGGTATCCCAAGTCCAGGTGTCTGATGCTATTTCCCTTACAGACTCTTCTTCCTCTGCAGTGTGCCTGGGGTCCTCTGATACTTAAAATTTAATTTTAGCCATTTCACTTAGACAATGATCTAAAACTAGCAATAGTATTGACAGCATTTGTTAGCAAAGAACCACTTTCTGCTGCTCCCCAGAAACTGTTGCCACTGCATTTCTCCACTTGGGCTACTTACCACAGGGGAGATGTCCTCTTGCACTAATTACAGAGGCAAACATGGATGGTGGATGGTGTAAAGTGGGCTTTCACATTGTGCACACTTCCTCTGACCAACCGAACTGATAATGGTAGCAAAGAATCTTAGTTAGCAAGGTCTTTAGCAGAGTTCCAATGAACTTCCTTGGCCCCGTGGCCAACATCATTGTACCTACACATGCACGTGTGCACATCCAAAATGTTACATTTCAGTCATGCTTGTGGGAGTCCAAAAGCCCATGCCAGCAATGCTGCTAATGCTCAAAATATTTTGGAAATCTTTTCTTTAGATACTGTCATTAGAATCAGTTTATAAACTATTAAAAAAATTGATGATTCTGTTTAATGACTTCATGATTCCTTTTGACCAAGAACTCCCAACTGGGATCTAAATAACAAATGACATTTGTCAATAAGTAAATCCACCCTCAAAGGATAAAGATTTGCTACAAATGAAAAATATCAAGAAAATATAGCCAGAGGTGTTGCAGGGCACAGGATTCTCCAAACGTATGAATAATAACAAAGTCACTCTTGTGGATACAAAGCCTCTAAAATGAAGTCATAATCACTTGTATGTAGAAGTTCTAGTGTCTCTACTTTCAAAAATGTATCTACTATCATGTTATAGTCACACTGTAAACCTCATTTTATTTCTGCACATCTCCAGGGTTTTTACTACTGTTGTTTTTTCTCAGCTCACACAAAAATGTTCGCATCAAATAGTGTGATCTGCAAGATCTGGAATAGTATCTTCATTATGACAAAAAATAGTGACAAGCAAGCTGAAATATGTAAAATAACTCAGGGGACAGTTAAGAAATCACTGTTTCACAATTTTACTGTGTTTAATAACACGTGGAAGTGATCACGTATTACAGAAATTGATTTAAGTATAAAAATTAAAATATGTGTGCCTTAAAATTGTACCCTGGCAATTAGACCAGCATATGGGTAGATGGTAAGAATTGAGAAATTGTTTACCTAACTTAGGACACCATGATTGTAAGTCATATTTTAAAAATAAGAAACAAAAACAGATTACACCTTCAGAATTTTCAGAAAACACATCTTATATACTCATTCCATCTTAACAAAAATGTACTTTTGGAACCAGTCATTTTACTTTAATTTTTTTTTTTTATTTTAAGAGAAATAGCAGAAAATAATTTTATTTTTAATTTTTTTTTAATATTTTATTTTTTTAAACTGAACTGGGTGCCTCACCGCATTCAGGAAGCACACCCCAGTTCAGCATGTGGGTCTACCTGGGCTGGAGCCGGGATTCGATCCTCGGTCCTCAGGGCTTCAAAGCGAGCGCTTAACTGCTGAGCCATCCCAGCTTTCCCAACAGAAAATAATTTTAAAGGAAATAAAATACTTTTATCTAAAAGTATGCTTATCACAGAAATATTTATGAGTTAAAAAATGAAGACAGAATTTTTTATATAAATCAAGAGGCTGATGATTACATAAATGTAGGTATAATATTATACCTCTGCTTTATAATAGAAATCATACTTTCATAAAAAAATATTTCATAACAAAGGTAAAAAGAATCAAAAGCAAGAATGGTATCACAAGAGTCTTTTACACACAAGAGGTATGAAGTAGGACCAGCATGTTCACTGGATTTGGCTGTTGGGAGACCAATGGTGACATTGGCCCAAGCAGTTTACAAGAAGCCAGACGAGGGTGGGTGGTAGAACGAATGAGAGCTGTGCAGATGGAAATCATGACTGGCAACTTCTCAGTTGGGACTTGCTTCAGAAAGTCCACCCCCCTCTGCCAAAAGCCCTAAGAAGCAGAAGGTCCAAGACCCAGATATCTTTCCATCTTAGGGAGTCCCCTTCCTCCTCAGAGCCCATGTCTGTCTCAAAATGTCCCTGCAGGATTTTAATTTATAGAGGGACTGAGTGACAACACAAAGAGGTTCATGTCTCCAATAGAGACTCAACGTAGAAGTTGTATTTCCCTCATTTTCTGAGGATGGGGCAAACCTCACCAAGCAGGGCCATGTGGAGAAACACCAGGTGTGGTCAGGAGCCTGACGGGGTGAATGGAAAACAGGGCCCAGAGCCCTTATTGTGTTTTCCATGGAAATCAGTTTAGTGTTGGCTCATTTGAACATCAGTGGGCTTTGGGTTACAGAGGTGGCCTAGGCTGACTAGGGCAGAGGGATCTGGCCCTCCTGGAGTGTAAGAGCCAGCTAGAGGAGGGGACAGCAGTAGAGGCTCATGGTTGGTTATTTTGCAAATAAAGGGCATACGCCTAGGGGGAGCCCTTCGCACTCTCAGAATTGGCTTGCCCTGGGGGCACAGCCTCTCTCCAGTGAAGGAGGCTGCAAATGCCGTAACATCAAGAATATGAACAATAAGAAAATGTAGTTAGTATGACTACTATGAAGAAGCAGCTGTCCCCAAAGGCCCTGTGCCACAGAATAAAACACTGCCCTATCATAGGGGTGTCTGTCTCCTTCTTTTAAGAAATGCTCAGACTAAATCTGTTAGTCTCCTTCATGACACCGTGTCCCAATCCTTTACATAATATATGCAGCTCTGGTACCATTTATGACCTCCTGCCTTGTTGATTTCCCCCCACTGGATTGCTGGTGGGATCATCATTTTATTCATCTTTGCATCCAGCACAGCATCTTCCTTTTACTTCACAGAACGTGTACCTTTTCAAAGAAAGCAATTCTGACCACAACCATTCCTACTGACAGCTCGTGGGTTACTGAATACCCTGGTATGAGAACTCTGCAAAACAGGGAAGGCATCAAGAGATGGCATAAACTCCCCAACTAGCAAAATGTGTTGGACATCAGATGTGTGGATGTGTGCATTATTCCCAACTGAGGTTCCAAAGCTTTCTGTGTACCTGTCTCTCCACAGTTAAAAGTCTGTGCTTAAAATGAATTTTTCAGGTTGCCAGATTGCCCAGATCAATTTTAGGGAATGAGATGATAGAAAGATTATAGGGTGGAGAGAATGGCACACAGTATATAGTAGGGAGGATATACTTCTTGAGAGAAACTTACCTCTGGAATATACGTATGGGCATTAAAATCCCTTGAAACTGGGGTATTCAAGTCACAGCTCTAGAAACCGTCTTTGTCAAAAAGTTGAAACTTGCAGCCACTGTGTGGGAACAGATAAGACAGGAAAACATCACGTGCAATTAGGCCAATGTGGAGCTGTTCGCATTTGGAGGCTTGTTAGGCAATTTCACATTTCTGGAGTTAAGCCAACTGATGGGGTGTGACATGAGATAATCGGTGTTACTCATGTGTGAAGGTCCCATAAAAAATGACAAGAAAACTGTGCAGAACAAGTCTGTGAGTATGAGCAGACAGAATAAAGGCCAGTCATTGCCCACTTGAAGAACAACAGCTTGTTTCAGTGGCTGACAATAACACAAATTTTTCTGAAGTGTTGCTTTTCATGATTTGGAAAGAAAAACATTAACTCCATTTCTTTCTGAATGTCAGTGATAGGTAGAGTATGTTAAGTTTTTTTTGTTGTTTTGTTTTTTTTTTTGGAGAAAACAATAGATACTTGGTAATAAATTGAAAACTACATATTTTTTCAGTGGCTTTCAGGTTTAAGAGAATGAAAAGGTGTCATAGGTCACATGGAATATGTCTAGAAATTTTCCCCATACTTTTACTCAACCCTGTGTCCACCCGCTCTGCACTTCCTTATATCAAAGCAAGTCCCGACTGAGAAAACCCCAGTCTTGATTTCTGCTCCCACAGCTCAATCTTTCCTGAGCCGTCCTCCTCATGGCTCCAAGGTCACCATGGGGCCTCCTAACCGCCAAAGGCAGTGAATGAGTTGGTCCTACTTGGCACCTCTGTTGCACTTAAAAGACTCTATCGATGTGATTCTTTCTTTTGAGAACTCAGTAGTCTAAGGAAGAATTTTATCACTGTGAAATCAAAGATTTACTTCAGGCTAGTAGAGGACCAGGGCAAGGGCAAAAATAACTTCCGTCTCCAGCAGGCTGACTGGGCACCCAATGGGAGGTGCAGGAGGGTGGAGAGCAGACCCTGAAAACTGGATTCCCCCTAGGCAATGGTGGGTGGGGCAAGTACTGCAATTTTCGAGGAAAACAAACGAGCATCATTAAAAATGTTAAATACTGCATTTTTGCACACACACATTTGATATTTTTTTAAGTACTTTTATTCTTTCTAAGTAAAGGGGACATGACTTAATTATTGGAGTTTGGTCTATAAACCTGGGTGAAGCCAGTACTGGGATAGGGTGGTCTCAGCCAAAAATTACTAGTTTGTGTTTTGAAATCTGAAAATGTCCCTGAGTTAAATAATCATATCCAGGGGAAGCTGGGATGGCTCAGCAGGTTAAGTGCTCACTTTGCAGCCCAGAGACCGAAGATCGAATCCCAGCCCATGCGGACCCATATGCTGAACTGGGGTGTGTCCCAAGTTCAGTTCTTGCCAAGGTTTATGTGGGAGGCTCCTGGCCCAGTTCCTGCCCTGCACAGCCCCATGCCCACCTGTGGAGTGAAACTATATGGAAAACTAATGCTGTCAACTATGGAGACTGCTCTGGGTCCTCCCTCTTCTCTCTGTCTGTCTCTCTCTCTCTGTCTGTCTCTCTCTGTCAAAAAAATAAATAAAAATAAATCTTTAAATAATCATATCTGATTGACATGTACCTATCTTTGAACATGTTGTTGCTCCTTTCCCTTTCTCCCCTTTCCCTGGCAAACTCCACCCTCTCCTTTAGGAAGCCTTCCCTGACCTGCCCCCAAAGCCTAGATTGGGTCAGAACCATATCTCCCTCTGCCTCACATTGCCATAGACCAAGCTTGTTCAACCTGTAGCCCACGGGCCCATGCAGCTCAGGACACCTTTGAATGTGGCCCAACACAAATTCGTAAATTTTCTTAAAACACTATGAGATTCTTTTGCGACCTTTTCTTTGTTGTTTTTTTTTGCTCATCAGCTATCATATTAGTCATATTAGTGTATTTTATATGTGGCCCAAGACAATTCTTCTTCCAAGTGGCCCAAGGAAACCAAAAGGTTGAACACCCCTACCATAGAACTTGAAAAAAAAAAGGATCGTTAGAATAGAGTCAACTGAATCTGTCTTTCCTGGTAAACTGCAAAATCATTAACAATGGAGACACCCATCTCTAGTGCCTAATGCAATGTCTGGTGATGAGTAGGCACTCAGTACATTTTTGTAGACTGAATGAATGACATGGTATTATTATGAGCCAACAATAGCACCAATTTGAGTCCAAAAATGTTCTAAAACAAAAATACTGACCTGTTGGATGAAATGCAATATGCAAGTGAAATAAATTATTGAGCTATTAGAAACCAAAATGTTTAATGCTATACATTTAAAATATGCTCAGTACAGGAAAAATGTAAGTCCTAGAAATAGTTTTAAGACACTTGTGATGGTAGCTCTGACCTGCTGTCTCCATTTAGCATCATAGCAATAGGTTGCAAGAACACTATTTAAAAGGGTATCATATTCTTTTATTGAATATTCAACAAAAGTGTAATAAAATTGAAATGCAATAGTCCACAGGAAAGATTGTATACCTCTGTTATTCATTTCACCTTAAAGTAAAAAACACCAATTTTAAAAGCATTAAAATGCATGCCTTCAGTTCTACTCTCTCCAATAATGCTCAGTGCTGTACTACACAGACACCCTCATGATTCTGGAAAATGAGCACTTTCTTTTCAGTATGAGAAATTTTAGATATTTCATAAAACTACTATCAACCAGAAATAGAGGAAAAAGATAACATATACATTCTTGAGATGAGCCAAAGACATGGGTCCTAGGAAGGAGAGAAGGGACTATATACTCAAAAGTGGGCTCCCAGGTGTGATAAAGGACAAATTGGGGCCAATGAGTAAGTTGTCTTAGCGCTTCCAAGAGATCTCTCTTCCTCATCCCCTAGCCTAGTAGAGGCGGGATGGGCTGGGGATCAGTAGAGATCAGAAGTGATTTTTCTTGCTTCTCTAAACTTCTCCTAAGTCATATCTTATTTCCTTCTGTAATACCTCCTCAACAAACCCCATAGGTTCTCCTGAGGAATTAAGCTTTTGGAAAACCAAGAGAGAAGGCCTATCATGCTACTTCTACCTTCTACCCTACCATGTAGTTGTCCTGAATCAGTGAAGTGCCAAGCCAATTATCTGCATGAAGGTGAGTACAAAAGGGAAATCATGTACCATTTCACATCTCAATCAACTCCAGAAAGTCACGCACATACGTACACAGAAATCGATTCCTGAGTGTCTGATATTATGAAGAAAAGCACGTCATCCAGAGGCTTGGCCATATGTGGAGTTTTAATAGTAGTGCATAAGGGGAAGCCGGGATGGCTCAGTGGGTTCAGGGCTCACTTTGCAGAGCCGAGGACCGGGGATCAAATCCCGGCCCCGGACGGTGCGGAACCGTATGCTGAACTGGGAGTTCCCCCAGTTCAGTTCTCTCTCTGTCTCTGTCTCTGTATCTCTCTCTCTCTGTGTCAAAATAAATAAATAAATATATATATATATATTTAAAAATCATAAAAAAAAATAGTAGTGCATACGCTTTCCATGTTTCTGAAGGCATGCTCAACCCAGAGCAGCTGCAGAACGCTAACCCAGAATTCCCCTGGGGATTTTGCTGAGTAAATCAGATAGCCCGGCAGTTCTGCCAGCACCATGAGGGCAGAAGCTCTCGCCTTGTCTGCAGATGGTAATCAATTCAATCTACTCACCCCTGAAATTACTGCCCCCTGACACTTCTCGAGAAGTGGAAATGAAGCCCCCTCATGACTCACAGGCATGATGGATTCTTCAGGAACTGACAAGGACAGGAACAAGGCTAATAGCAGGGCATAGGTGAGAAAAGCCACCAGAGCCACCGCCCAGCTTCACCATGGTCTCTGGAGAATAACGTGAGCAACTCCACAATCTCACCTGGATTTGTAAAAGAAAATGTCAATTATGGAGGAGGAGGATGTTTAAATGCATGTGTTTTTGTTTTTGTTTATATTTTCCTCAAACTGTCAGATGATTTAATCATCTTCCTTAAGCTTTTATACAAAGAGCTGAGCTTTAGAACGCCTCCTTCAAGCAGGAATATTTAAAAGCAAAGTACTTTCCAAGCACCAAAGAGCTAAATGTTATCCATTCATATTCTTTTCTGTTCTGTGGAACTTGCTACAATCCTAGATCAAATGTCTGGGCCAAAGATGCCTCTGTGAGACCATTCAAGAGCTTCCTGTATGCCCTGCTCTCTAGTTGGTGTTGGAAACCCTAGTTCAGGCAACCTTCCAAGTAGGAATTATTATCTCCACCTTAGAGCTGAGTCTTTTGAAGCTCAGAGAGCTCAAAGAGCTTTCCCAGGGTCACACAGCTTGTGAAATTCCCACTAGGCACGAGACACGTGCACATGTGTTGCTTTTAGTACCTAATCTAATGCACCCAGGAAACTCTTGATGCAATCCTGACACAGGCAATTTTCCTTGTCTCTTTCTTATCTTTGCAGATTCTCTGCCCACAACTAACTTCGTTAGCCATCTCCCCAAGGATATAAGAACATGCCCAGCTTCATACAACCTAATACGCCTCTGGCCACAGCTTTGATGTACCAGTTTAAGTGGGGCTGAGGTAAGACCAATGTCTTTATACTGTTTGGGTCTCTTGCAGGTGTCCTCATTCCACCCTCAACTCCATTAACATATGAAAGTGCTTTATTGTCAATTTATCAAAAATACATATATTTGGAAGTTAAGGATAGAGGGGCTTTTGAGATTTTCTAATCCAACCCCTTCATTTTCTATTCTACAGATGAATCACATAAAGAGGTAGTGACTTGCCTGAGGGCGACAAAGACGAGGGCCTTCTCCCCAGCCTCAGCCTGCCCTGAGGTCATGCCATGCTGATCTTCGATGTCTGTGAAAGCCGCTTTGTCAATCCTCTGAGGACACCTGCATGCTCCCCTTCACCGTTAAACTTAGAATAAGGCATCAGACTTTGTTCATTTTAAAGGAATTTCTAATAGCAGCCATCCAGAGGAAGGAGTGTTTACCTTTCAAATTACACTGTTAAGGAGAAGCCGAGATGCTCAGTGGGTTGAGCACTTGTCTTGCAGCTCCAGGGTTCGAGGATGGTATCTTGGGCCCAACCCATGCAGACCCATATGCTGAAATGGGGTGTGCCCCACCCCCAGTTTGGTTCTCACCAGGGCATGCTTCCCATGGGGGGCTTGAGGGTGCAGTTCTGCCCTGTGAAGTCCTGTGCCTACCTGTGGAGTGGGACTACATTGAAAACTAATGACGTACACCTATAGAGACTGCTCTGGGCCCTCCCCATTCTCTGTCTTTCTCTGTCTCTTTGTCTCTCTCACTGTATGTCAAAAACAATAAAAATCAATCTTTAAAAAAGTTATACTATGAGGAACATGTCATTATTGCTGACTCAATAGGGAGCAGCTCCAGAGAGGCATATGTCCTTTTCATATGTCCCCAGGCCTGCACCCCACCTCAGGTTGCGGGGGCAGCCCTATTCCTAGAGCTTCCGAGTGGAATATTTTTGTCCCAATGTCAGCCCAGCAGCAGTAGCCCGTGACCTCACTATCACGTCCCAAACCAACTCTACCCCTCGGCCCAGTCTTCTAGCTGCCTAAAAACTCCTGTGTGCGTGCAGGCAGAGCCTTTGGTCTTAACCCCTCAACCTCACGCCTCCATCAGTAGCATGAGGCAGAAGTAGAAATTTAGGTGACTTGCTCAAGAAAAGAGAAGTTGGGACAGGAGTGGGTGGCTTACAGCCCAGCAGGATCCTAGTCCAGGAGGGTCAGGAGAAAAGGGTCCTGGAAAACTGCATGGTTTGAGACTCTGGGAGGTTTATTTGCAATAAGTGTGGTGAGTGTGTGTGTGTGTGTGTGTGTGTGTGTACATGCATGCCATAGGTCCTCCATGGTATTTAAAAGGGTGTCCCAAAATTCATGCAAGAAGTAATTTTGATAGAAAACACAGGTTTATAATTAAAAATTGTAAATTGTCATTGCTCAACAATGAAAACGCGTTGTTCTTTTGTGTAGAGCTCCATTTTTAATAACTCTGAACTGTCAGCTGTGACGCTGTCTTTTTTTTCTGTTGGCAACACTTTACCGCACAAATGACACAAAATTCAAATCTTGTGTGAATTTTAGGACACCGTTTTTATGTGCCTATGTTACTGTGCTTATGTCTGTTCGTGAGGGTTTGTGCGTGTACTCATTTGTGTACACACGCGCATGTTGTGTCTGTGAGTATAAGAAGATGAAATGGCACAGGAAAAAGCTCTCAACAACAATGAGAAAAGAACTTCCTCTCAAAGTGGGGTGGTGGGAAGCAATGGGGTGCCCGTGGCAAAGGCAGGTTCCTGATTTGGAGCCAATCAGCTCACACTCTTTTAAAGTGCAGACTATCCCAGTGAGCACCCCCTTGGGTCACTCTGATGGCCGCTGCCTGAGTCCACCCTGGCAGTGGATAAGTAAGGGCTCAGTCAACGCTGGCCCTGAATGTGCTGGTGGGGAGTGGAGTGGGCAATTAGGGACATGGGAAGAGGAGAACACATTGCCCCTTTCCCTAGGCCTGAAGAAGAAAGACATGCACTAATTAATTTTAATTCTTATATATGTCTCTTCATGTATTTTTAAAATTACTAAACAAAGTCTCAGAAGGAAAATGCAATCTGTTGCTTCTTCTAAATGGTGGTGGTCAGGATATCCGGGAGAACCCACTCAGCATGGATTGTGTGAAAGCTGAGGCACTCTGAGGCAGCCCGCAAGAGAAAAGCCTTTGGAGAGAACTAAAGTTCTTAACAATTACTACTAACTATGCCATGAAAGGGAGAAAGAACACTCTTTCAGTTACCACATGTCAGCTGTAATCCTCACTTATGAACACCGGAAGTAAAACGATGCAGTAACTATACAATTGGCAGGAAAACTGACAAATATATTCCCAATACAAATGATTGATTGACTCAACCCAGCCACAGTTTGGCTTTACTCCTTAAAGGCAACTAAAAAATGGTTTCCTGTGCTTGAATAATCAGTTATTTCTTACAAACCACTGATTAAACAATAGAGGAGACAAACATTTGGCAAGCTATAAAGTATCTCTGAGTTGTTGGAAATCTCTCCAAAATGATTGACAGTCTGCTTAGATAGCCTACTAAAGGATCATATAATGGTATGCCAGGAAGGACCTGTCACAGTTGTGGCCATTTCAGAGGTGAGAAGAGGTTGAGTGGCATGCTGCAGGCATGCTGCAGTAGAGCTGGGATGAAACCCAAATGCCCTGATTCCCAGTCTTTTTCACTATCCCCCTTCAATTCACCTAATTAACAAAATATAATAACATGGGCCATTAACCTCTATTACTTTCCATTTCAATCAATATGTTACTGCCACTGACAAGATGATCCTTTGGTATCAGTTACTCTTGATCACAAAATTAATGAGTTGAGTAATACAGGAAGAAATGTGCAAACCATTCTATTCTTAGACCAAATATAGATAGAAAGGGCTAGATGAAAATCTGTGGGTCTGAGTGATAGTATTTACCCAGGAGAATACTTGTAGTAGAACTGTGTGACTTTTCTCTTAATAGTAGGAGGAAAATTGCCTAGTGTAGAAAAATGTAAGATAAGGCTTTGAAAAAAGAAAATCGAGGAAGGAGAAAGTAGTAGAAATAAAAAAATCAACATGGAAAAGAAGATTTGGAATAAAAGATAAATAATTTACAAGCTCATTAACCTATATACCTAAGCCATGAAAGGTATATAGGTTAATGAGTTTACAAATTATTTGTGTTAATCCTAAACCATAATGTATGCTATTCTAGTTCTCAATTTAGGCAAATAATTGAAACTCCCTGAAGCAGTAATTAATAAACTATTTTGGATGACAGATTTTTTGAAAACTCAATGAAAGCTATGGATTTATGCTTCTAATAAGTTCACATCTACACATATAAAGTACTGCATATAATTTCAAGGTATTTAAAGAGCCTTTTGAAAGTTCCTCATTGAATCCCAGGACATAGAAGTTTTATATGGACTAAGAAGTTTTAACAAATCATGTAAGTATAAATATATACCCCAAAGTCCTGAAATTATAGCATTCTTCAATGTCTCAAAAACTCTGATCTAAATACACTACTGGTAAGAAGCTTCATCCACCTGAGATAGAACCTAGTGTTTCTGTTCATCTTCTAGACTTCCAATGTGTTGCACTATATACATTCTTAAACAATTCCTTGATTTTTTAGGTCTCTGGATTCCCTGCTTATATATACTTATGCATGGAGATGTATATGTATATGTTAATAATGCAATATGCAAGGCATAATTTTTCTGAGGATCAGTTTTATTATCTGTAATTTGAGAAAATTGATATTTTCCATATTCATCTCAGTTGAATAAGAAAATAAAATGAGATAATGGATGAAAACGTTCTTTTTAAACTTTATAAAGGACCATAAAAATGTGTGGCATTGTCAGTATTTGTGTCATCATATTGTTATTACATGTAATACTTAAAAGCTATTTCTAAGTCTCAGTATCTTTTCAGGCAGTTACTTTGAAATATTTGCTTATAAAATAAAGATGCTATAATTTTCCAACATCTTAATCATAGTGACAATACCCTGTGCACAAGAAGAAATTAGTCATAGCCTGTGCCCATATTCCCCAAAAGACAAAAACCTGATTGGGGAGCACAGTTTATTAAAAACACAAGGTACGTAGCATTTACTTCCTTGAATTAAGTATTTCAGCAGGTTAGAAGAGGCAATCACTTCTATAAGGGTTGATGGGCAAGTCTCCACAGATAAGGTAGGATTTATGGTGGTCAGAAGCAAGACTACTAATCCAGTTTTGGTGGTCAGCTATCACTCCACCAAAATGCCTATGGAGGCAGAGAGAAAAACTCACCTGCCAGCATTAAAAAGGGACAGAGAAGGCAAGAGTCTTTGCATTTTATGTTACAGATGGTTTCTCCTCCCTCCCCTACTTCCAGGCAGAAATTTAATTACTTTGGAAGGGTAATTTGTAAGTTCTTTAAGACCTCCAGCCATCAGGTGCCACAAGGAAAATAAGTGCTAAGCCTGCTGTATCCATTTTAGTGCCATGGGTAATGCACCATTAGATTAGATCAACGCAGCACTCATTTCATGCTACCGAGTTCTGTTTTATTAAGTCTTTCCTTAACTGTGCTAAGCATTCTTCATTTGCCTCACTGCTGTTGTAATTTAATATGTACAACCAGAGTTGAAGTTTACTTGTTTCTTGAGTACGCTAAAATCCAACATTTGTAAAATGCTTTCATTTTAAATGAAACCCCAGCAAGGTTCAGCTTCTTCCTACAGCCAGTGGGAGATGGCTTTCGATTTGCTCCTGTGCAGTCTGGCTGCTTCACCACACTGATTCCACCAGCTGGAAAAGGCCACCCTGCCTAGGTACTGTCCTGCTGATGGCCCAGCACACATGCCAGCCCTCGCCTTCCTACTCTCTACCTCGGTCAAATGAAGCAAATGTGGCAGAAAAAACATATTAATGTATGAGCATCAACGCCCATCCCCTGGCAACCCACTAGGTTGAATGTGGCTTTGCTTTCCAGTATCAAGAGGTAAGAGTCTAGTTGAATTTTCATCATATTGGAGAGAAACAGGATAGAGAGAGAAACACAAGAAAGCAACAAAGTCTTTGTGACCTGAAAGAGTCATTTAAGTTGGGGACAGGAGGGAGACAAACCCATTTTTGTATGGGAGTCAGAAAGAGAATGGGGCTTTGAAAATGGGACTCTGTGCATTGAAGGTAATCCCTCTTTGGCATTTTCTCAAGACTAAAGTAAAGCTTTAAATTGTGTTTTGAGGATTATTAGAGGCTGGACTGGAATTTCTTTGAATGAGATGCTGCAAAGGGGATGTGCCTTAGGTGGCGTACAAAGCAGGCTCTTTGTGAGGCTCAAGATGTACAATGCATTTGCATTCCACATCTGAGCAGCAGAGCAGAGCTTCAGCGGGGCCCCACAGGGCCTCGTCACGGGCAGGATCAGGCTGCCCTGAACACACCTTACACTCTTCAACAGGCCGATCTGAATGTGTTTCTCTCACAGCAAGTTTGCACATCAGGGCCACAACAGTTAGGAAGGAGCTCAAGAGCCTCCGGAACCATCTTCTTACTTTATATTACTTCCCAGCAAGAACCTCTCTCTTCTCACCACCTATCTTTAACCATTCCTATAAAGTTGAAATCTTTGTACAGTAGATTCTCAGTTCACTGGCACCCACAGGGATTGGTAGAAGCCAAATAAATGTAAGTAGAGTCTTCATTAACCAGAACTCAAACAACAGACACTCTCTAGCAAGCCGCAAAATCCCAAGGAACTGGCAAAATAAATTTTCGCTGAGAGTGCCAGTTGTCTCAGTTCTAGTTAATGGAGAGTCTACTGTATTTGTCCCAAGATATCCCTTCCAGAAAACTCTCCTGCACATTCACCACACTTCCTTCAGGCCAGCCCCCTTCATGAGGCCTGGCCAGGTTTTTTCAGTGCAGCGTAATGTTTACTCTTTCTAAAAGCTGGCTCCTGTAGCTACTAAGGTATAAATTATTACATTGGGTGAGAGGCAGTAAGAATAACAGACCAGGAGATGTAAAGGGTAGGAATGTTTCTACAGACGGTTTCCAAACAGTATCGATAAACGCTCAGCAATTAATTGAACATGATTCTTAGACAGGACCCCTTACTCCTGATATCTGTGGCAGAACAACGGCTCCTGAGAGGTGTCCATGCCCTGACCCCTGGAACCTGTGAACGTGTTACCCTATGTGGCGAAAGTGGATTGAGCTTCCAGATGAAATTAGGTTACTAATCAGCTGACCATGAAATACGAAGATGAGTCTGGGGTATCCAGGCAGGCCCAATGTCATCCCGAAGCTTCCTGTAAGTAGGAAAGAGATGGCAGAATGAGAGGAACTTAACTCGGTGTTGATGGATTTCAAGACCAAAGAAGAAGCTGGGCCAAGAAATGTAGGCAGCCTGCTGAAGCTGGAAAAGACAAGGAAACAGATTCTTCCCTGGAGCCTTCCTGTGGACAGTGAGATCTTAGCCCCTAGACCTATTTAGGACTTCTGGTCTCTAGACCTGTAAGATGGTAAATGAGTGTGGCATTAAGCCACTAAGGTGGTGCTAAATGGCTACAGCAGCCATAGGAAACTGACACAGTACCCTCGATCCCATTGTCCTGCTTTCCCCAAACCCCCAACCTCAAACCACGAGCCTTACCAATCAGCAACTCAGAACTAGAGGATTCCATGCTCATGTTTTCATATAAAAACTCTGTTATCTAAATGAAGCTATCAGAGCTGTGGGGGGTCAGTCATACAACACATTGGGGTTTTAAAGGACTCTATGGGCAAGCCTGAGAACCTAACTGTCACTGTTCTTGCAAGAAAAATGAGTGCCAAACAACCAACTTTCTAATGAATATTTGGGAAATGTCACGCTGAAAACTTGGATACCGCCTGTGATCTATGCTGATGGTTAAATGAGAGCCATCAGTTTCAAACTCTAAGCATACCAAAGGCCAAATTATTGCTCATTTTCAAAAGTTTAAAATTCTGGCCTGTGATCTAGTTCAGAAAAACAGTCTGCTTTAGCAGAGGCCTGTATAGTGCATGAACCTTAGGTCAAGACACAATATTCCCTCAAAAAAGAGCACAGCAAGTACAATGCTGAGTACTTACCTTATTCAGATTCCCAATTAGTGTGTCACATAGTGTAGAAAACACATTTATACCTAAGGTTGTTTTTCAAAGAGGACATTAACCCACTCGGAAACTCCATCAGAATTACGTAAACTGGAATGTAATTCTAAACTCACATTTATCAGACAACAAGGTTCGGTACAATAAGGCACGGGAAATATACAGATGACATTTGTTGTTCAAACCAAATCACAAAATAGATATTAAAATATATATCATCTTTTATAAGTAGCATGAACTTATATCTCAGTTTTTCTCAGCTAGATTCAGCTTTCATCTGCTGCCATCTCTTCTTAAATATTAATATCCCTTTCACTCTCAGAATTGTGCCAGTTTGGTGACAAATTATATGGTCATATATATATAATATTAAAAATTCAGAGTTTTATCATAAATTTTCTTAACTCAGAGTACAACTTTTTGCAGTTTCTCCCAGGTCTGTTAAAACTCTGCATGCTTGCAGAAGAACAAGAAAAGAGGAAAGAGGGTTTTAACTAAGTAGTAGGTGTGTGTGTGTGTGTGTGTGTACACTAGGAATACAATGCAACTTGATGGAAAAGCTATGTTTGGCTGTGTGTGTGTGTGTGTGTGTGTGTGTGTGTTTGTGTGCACACAATAAAAAAATTTACTCCCCAGGCCCTGAATTCCTAAACCCTAGCACTAGTCCATGAGCTTTGTCACCAGCAGCTTGGAGCCAGGAGAAATTCTTGTTCACTATTAGTAAGAAATTTAAACATATTTTTTAGAAAAATATTGTTATCTGAGCTAATAGAGTTCTGTGACCTCAATAACACAAATATATGATATATGTAATTATGTCAATATGTAATTACATCGTAATCTCACATAGCTCATGCGTATATGTTATAAAATAGTATGGCAAAGTTTTAAGCTAAAAAATGTTGGTGAGGATGACAGGTATGGCTTTCATCATTTCTATTCATCATTGTACTGAAGGTCTAGCTCAGGCTGTTAGGCAAGAAGTAAACATAAAAGGCATTCATAATTAGAAAATAAGTAATAAAGATATTTTTGACATATGACATGATTTTGTATATAAGAAATCCACAAAATAAAAGACTACTAGAGTTAATAAATGAGTTCAGCAAGGATACAGGATACAAGATTGATGTATAAAAATCAATTGTATTTTTATATACTAGCAATGAACAATCTAAAAATGAAATAAAGAAGATAATTTTGTTTTTACAATAAAATTTTCACAATACAAACTATAAAACGTAATTTTTTAAAAAGTAAATAGCACTTAAATAAATGGAAACACATCTAATGATCATGGATTGGAAGACAGTATTACCAATATCACAATACTCCCCAAATTGGTCTGTAGATTCAAGACAATCCCTTTCAAAATCACAGTTGCTTTTTGACAAGCTGATTTTAAAGTTCATACTGAAATGCAAAGAACCCAGTATAACCAAAACAGTCTTGAAAAAGAACAATATAGAGAACTCAAACTTCCTAATTTCAAAACTGATGGCAAAGCTATAGCAATAAAACTGCTTGATACTAGCCTAATGATAGATAAATTAATGGAAGGAATAGAAATCAGAATCCAGAAATAAACACATACGTTTATGGTCAATTGTTTTTTAATAAGAGTTCTAAGATAATTCAATAGAGGAAACAGTCTTCTCAACAAATATGGTTGTGACTACTAAATACACACATGAAAAAGAATGAAGTTAGACCCCTACCTGACACCACATGCAAAAATTATATACACATTGTAGAAAGAAAAAAAAAAACCATCAAAATGAACCAAAGTTCTAAATTTAAGAGCCAAAGCTATCAAACACTTAGAAAAGGTTTGGAGTAAAGTTTTGTGACTTTGAATTAGGCAATTTAGATATGATACGACAAGCACAAGTAACAAAATAAAATACATAAATATGTCATTAAAATAAAAGACATTTATGCTCAATGGAAACTATAAGGAAAATGAAAAAGACAACCCCCAGAATGACAGAAAATAATTGTAAAACAAGTAATTGATAAGGGTCTAGTACAGAAAATACAAAGAACTATTATGGCTCAACAGTAGAAAAGACAAATAATCCCATTAAAAACGGCAGATGATTTAATAGACATTTCTCCAGAAAAGATACAAAAATGGCCAATAAGTGTATGAAAAGATTCTCAACATGATTAGTTATTAGAAAAATGCAAATCAAAATAAAAATGAAATATCACTTCATACTCACTAAAATGACTAACCAAAAAGAGACAATAACAAGTGTTGGCGAAGATATGAAGAATTTGAAACCCTAGTTCATTGCTGGTAGAAATGTAAAATGATGCAGCCACTGTGGAAACAGTGTGGCAGTTCTTCAAAAAGTTAAACATGGAATTACCGTTTGAGCCATGAATTGCTCTTTTAGGTATACACCCAAGAGAATTAAAAGCATATGTCCACATAAAATATTGTACATTAATGTTCATATCGCCACAATTTATAAAGACAAAACAGTGAAAACAACTGAAATACCCATCAATAAATAAACAAAATGTGATATATTCACACAATGAATATATATTTAACCACAAAAAAAAGAATAAAGTACTGATACATGCCACAGTATGGATGAATCTTGAAAACATTATGCTAAATGAAAGACATCAGTCACAACAGTTCACATGTTTTATAATGTTATTTAATGAAATGTCTGGAAAAGGCAAATTTGTAGAGACAGAAATTAGATTAGTGTTTGCCAAAGTGTGTGGGGTAGGAAGAAATATGGAGTGACTGCTACGAGGTACAAAATTTCTTCCAGGGGTGATGAAAATGTTCTGAAATTAATGGTGATAGTGGCACAACTCTGTGACTATACTAAACCACAGAAATGTGCCCTTTGAAAGAGTGAATGTTATGATTTGTAAATTATATCTCAATTTTTAATAAAAATATGAATAATGGTAACATCTCTCTATAAAGATTGCTGGGAGGATTAAAAATCAGGAAAGATACATAGAGCAATTAATATAGTGCCAGACCCAATGATAATAATGGTGGTGGTAGTGGTGGTGTCATCTTGGGACATCTTGTGCTCACAGGCTTAAGGACTAAATTAAAAACCCAAGAGTGGTTCATCCAAATGCACTCTGCTTTATTTTCTGCTATTGTCTTTCTCCCACACTCCCACACCACCCTTCCCAAACTTCCTGGATCTGGTCCTGGGTCCAAACCATTCTATTCTATTCACTCCAAATACCTATATCTGACTCAGTAATTAATCTGCTTCAGCCTTCTCTCCAGCTTGACAGGCAAAGCTAGCATGTGTCAAAATTGTCCCACATAGCTACACCTTCTGACAGCACTATCACAGACACTGATTCAACAACCACCCACGCAACAAGACAAAAACCTCAGTCAACTATGTGAAGAGGGGATAATTTTGGAAACTAGGAGCTTCTGTCAACATTTTAATGAAATAATAACAGATTTTTGATTTGCACCCATTTACAATGTTACCACTCACAGACAAGCTTCTGAGAGCCAGTGATTCATCAGTCAGCCTTCCCATTGAGAACAATGAAGAAACAAATCACCATGCTGCACACATCATAAAAATGGAAATCGAGAAGGCTGTTCATTAATGCAGATTAGGTTTAAGCTTAGAATGGCTTTGCTCTGCTGAGATTAATACACACACAAGTAATTCTCAGTGGGCCTTGGGTCCTTGGTAATATATAGCCCTTATTACCTTGCTGACTAATAGCCTTCTAGCTCAGAAAAAGCAACTTCTGATCATCCGTGTTCCCTGCAGATAGACCAGAGATGCATGGAGCAGGTCTCCCAGACTCTATGCCCCAGCAAAATGGCACTACTGTTCCATCTCTGCCATCCCAGAGTTGGTTTGTTCTCACCACAACTAAAGAATAATTCTGTGTTCAGGGTCTCGTCAGCTACTTTTCGACCAAGCACCTGAGGACTAACTGATCTAATGAGGTGATTAACAAAAAGAGTTCATGGCTGAAAATGGCATAATGTGTTGTCCCTTAGTATCAGAATAGAAATTCATTTTAAAGAGGGCCTTCAACTTCATATTCAAATTACAGCTGACTTGGATACTGAACCTCACCCAGGCTTGTAGGTTAACTTTGAGCAGGTATTGCTGGTTACACAGTAGTTTGCCTCTTCTTCCACTTCGTTTTTCTTTCCTCCACTCTTTTCTTTTCTTTTTTTTCCTCTTCCCTCCTTTACCCTTTATATTTGGTTGTAATTCCCCCCTAATATTCCACTGTACTTATTCTTTCTCCCATATAATTTGCATAATAAAAAATACAAACATTACACAGAACAAGATGGGTGCTTTTAATGACCTCAACTATATCAACAAAGGCAACCATTTGTGAGCATTCCTTAAACAGTAAGCCCTAAATCTATGGTCTTAAAACTCTTTTTAATGTACTCCCATGTGAGTAAATGATTTTTAAATGTACATATGTATATATTTATTTATAAATTATGTACTTGTACTACTACTACTATATACTATATAAAGTACAGTATAAAACATTTACAAATGTTTAAAGATCAAATTCAAATAGGGGTCAGCAAAACTTTTCTAAAGTACCAGATATTAAATATTTTAGGCTATACAGGTCATGTGGTCTTTGTTGTCACCACTTAACTCTGCCACTGTAGCACAAGAACCACTGGCAATATGCGAACCAAAAGACAAGGCTCTATTCTAATAAAAATTGATCTCCACTCACAAAGACAAGTGGAGAACTGGATTCAGGCCATGGGTCATAGTTTGCCAACCCATAAATTAAAACACAGATATTAATAAAAGTCCTAAATAATTTTCTCATGCCCACTTGGCAGTCATGCCCAAGAATATGAGCAGGAATGTAATTAGACTTTCCTTAATTCACCAACTCTCGATTGCTAGTACAGATAATAATTTGTTCTGCTACTTCTATATACTGAGACAAAGAATATTAAACACAGCTAGGTAGAAATACAAATGCTAAGCTCTGAGCTGAGCTCACTTCTAGACATATAATTTACTGTACAAATTATATTTTTCACCAACTCTGTGGTTCAGATGCATGCTTCAACAAAGTGTCAAATCACTCTGTATCTTAGACCTCTGGGGATTCTGGCACATAATCAAAGACATAGATGTCAAGTTAGAAAATCCCAAGGGACTATTGAATAATGAAAAATAAAACCACAAATAAAATTCTAAGATGTGTATGTATTAACCTGGGTAAACAAATCTTGTCACCTTGATCTTTAAAAATGTTACGCCAATGCTACTATGCTAAATCCAATCTGTCTCTCTATTGATCTATAAATAGGAACCTGGAAATTTTTGAAAAATTATTTAAATTATCTGTATTAAATCTAGTTGAAATAGGAGAAAAAAGCCTTATAAATATAACAGTTTTTTAATATCAGGGCAAATTCATTGCCAATATTTTTATCTTGCTTTTTTATCTGGCATAGAAAAGTTTAACCCTGCACTGGCATGGTTAGAATGTCTGCATTATCAGCTCTCTCAAAGCAGAGCCCTCTCCATGATGCTCTAGTAATAACTTCACCAAACAACATGGAAGAGTTCCAGGAAAGCCGGGATGGCTCAGGGGGTTAAGCGCTCGCTTTGAAGCCCCGAGGACTGAGGATCGAATCCCAGCTCCAGCCCAGGCGGACCCATATGCTGAACTGGGGTGTGCTTCTCGAATGCGGTGAGGCCTCCAGTTTAGTTCAAAAATTAAAAAAAAATTAAAAATTTAAAAAATGGAAGAGTTTCTTTAACCATTTCAGTTAAACTGAATATGTCAAAGAGAAACAGAGGTAGAACTAACTAAAAAATGTGCATTTAGTCCCAACAATTATAAATGAGACAGAGCAAAGAGATTGTATAACACAAGAAAAAGATGCTAGCAATTGAGGAACATTAGTTCCCATGCAGTTTAAATACAACCAATTTTAATGTTCTGATCTCAGTTTTCTTATTAATATTATTATATTATAACAATACATGCGTTACAAAATCATTGGTAGACTAATGTGAAATAACATATGTAAAAGGTTTCATAGACTGCCTAGGACACAACAGGTGTTCGATAAATGTGTTCAGTTTTCTTTCTTTCATTACGTACTTCAATATCATCATACTACAAACCAAAAATAAATACTACCAAATTCACATGAAGATTATGAAGATCCATAAGACAAGTAAAGGAAAAAGTGCCTTGTGAAATGGAAAATTCTTAGCTCATGGAAGACAAGAGTACAAACAAAATTAACCTGAAGTATCTTGATATATGACTACCTCATAATATTTCACAGAGAATGCCTTTTTGTCACCTGCATAAAAAGAAATCTATATCTCCCCTTCCAAAGAGTTTGTACCAAGTTGATGCTAAAATTCCCTTCCTTACACAGGTGCTTTCCCTGTCTGCTGGCAAAACCTCTTTCTTTTGCCATTTCAAACACCATACTACAAAAACATTATGCCCCAAAGACCACTTTTTTATAAGCATATCAATACCAGTCCACAGACACACCCAACTCAAACTCAATATGATTGAGAAAAACAAAGGAGAGAAGCAATTCTTTTACTTCTCCTCCAATAGCCCAGGATATCACCATTGGCCTCCAAAGCATTTACAAACTTTACCTAGAAGTTGTTCTAGGAGGTCATCTGTGTAGCACGACTTGCAGGAGTCCAAATAACCTGTGTGTTCAAAACTAATGATCACACATGACCTACACTCTTCTTATTCCCAATTGTTTTAGTCATGGATAAATTTAACAAATGTTTCTGATTTTCCAGTCTTCAAGGCACATAGTAGGATTATACTTCTTACTCCCTCTCTTTGAGGCTGGAGGTGACTGTGTGATTGGTTCTGGCCAATGAGTGTCAACTGAAAGTCTTACATGCATCTTCAGGCCTGGGGGATTGAAACAGGAGACCTTCCAGACCTCTTTTTCTCCACTAATACAGTGACTTGCAACACTCTAAATGATGGCTCTTCTCTATCCAAGATGGAGATAGAGAACCAAAGCCCAAAATGACTTCATGATACATGTAGCATAAGCATATAATAAACTTCTCTTGTTTTAAGTCACTACACTTTTGAGATTATATGTTAATGAAACATTATGTAGCCTATCCTGACAACTATACCAGCAAAACTAGTCACTGAGATTTCCTTAAAGGCAGACTTAAACTCAACATTAACAGCAATTAATATATAACTAATCATTTAATAAGTTAACAGAAGAAAAAGCACATTTTTCAAAAAATGAAACATGTATAAAGACAAATCATCAATATTTGGTATTCCAAAATATGGCCAGTGCTAAATCAGGCAGGCAGGCCAGAAAAAGAGAGTATTAGAAATTTCTCTGAACATATAATTAATGGCCTCAAAGTCAAAATATACCTATATTTTATAATTATTATCATTATAATTGCAAGTATTTGAAGAGAAATTAGTATATATTAAGCATCGTGCTAAAGTGCTTTACATCTAATATGCTATTTCCTATAATTCTTACTGAGATAAAGAGCTATTTCAATTTTACATGGGCAATGAAAAAAGCAATAAAAACGTAAGTTACTTGCAGGTTACTTACAGGTGTGCCTAAAGCCAAAGTAATTTATCAATAGAAATGATAATAGATATAGAGATAGATAATAAATCTATCATTGTGTATAAAAACAATAGGAAATCATACAAAAATGTATTATTTCTAGAGGGTGAAATTGATTATGAGAATTTTGTTTGTAATAGTTGCTGTTCTTAAATTCTCTGCATAAGCCTACATTTATAATCTTCATAATCAGAAAAAAATAATAAATGCTATAAAAAGTATATAAGAACAATATACTGCCAGCTCTTATAATAGAGGCAAACAAGATGAATATGTATGTGCTGACAATTTTATGATCATTATTTCATTTAAGCTTCATGACAGGCCTATTATATAGATGTTATGTACCTTTTTAACTAAAAGGAAAAAACTAAGATTTATAAAATTTATGGCGGTATAAGAAATGTACCAACTAGCTGAATGGATAAGAAAACAAGACCAATACATATGCCATCTACAGGAGATTCATTTCAGATCAAAAGACATACACAAACTAAAAGTAAAGGAATAGAAAAAGATATTTCATGCAAATGGAAAACTTTAAAACTTTGGGATAGCAATACTTATATCATAGAAAATAGACTTTAAAGTAAAAACTATAATAAAGTATAAAGAAAGATAATACATAATGATAAAGGGATCAATCCAAAAAGAGGCTATAACCCTATACACCCAAAATAGTAGCACCTAAATATATAAAAATATTGACTGACATAAAGGGAGAGAGCTACAGTAATATAATCATAGCAGGGGATGCAAAAACCCCATTGACACCAATGAACACATCTTTCAGACAGAAACCAATAAGGAAACAGTGACCTAAAATGACACACTAGACCAGATGGATTTAATTGACATGGTTAGAGCACTGCATCCCAAGGTAACAGAACGTACATTCTTTTCAAGTGCACATGGAACATTTTCCAAGATAAACCACATGTTAGGCCACAAAATAAGTCACAAAATTCAAGAATATTGAAATTGTTTTAAGAGTCTTTTCTGACCATAATAGTAGGAAACTAAAAATCAGTTACCAAAACAATTAAATAAATAAACTAAAAAAAAACACGCATAAACACATGGAAGCTAAGTAGCATGCTACTAAACAATGAATGGGTTAACAATGAAGTGATGGAAGAAATTTAAATACACCTTAAGGAGATGCTGGGATGGCTCAGCAGGTTCAGCTCTCTCTTGGCAGTTCCAGGGTCCAAGGATCAAGTCCTGGCCCCTGGAGATCCATATGCTGAACTTAGGTGTATTTCCCATGTGGGAGGTCCTCAGTTTGGTTCCCAGCCAGAGCAATCGTCCCATGTGGAAGGCACCTGGTTCGGCTCCCGCCAAGTGTGTTTCTTATGTGAGAAGCTCCCAGCTTGCAGGGGTGTGCCTCCCATTCAGAAGGCACCCTGGCCTGGTTCCCGTCCTGCATGGCCTACACCCACCTGTGTGAAATGAAACTATGTCAAAAACTTATGACATACAACTCTGGAGACTGCTCTGGGCCCTCCCCCTTCTCTCTATCTCTGTCTATCTGTCTCTCTCTATCTCTGTCTGTCTGTCTCTGTCTCTCTGTCTGTCTGTCTGTCTCTCTGTGTCAAAAACAGTAAAATACATTTTTTTTAATAAATAAATATACCTTAAGAGAAATGAAAACACAACAACTTAAAATCAATGGGACACAGAAAAAGCAATTCTAAGAGGGAGATTCATACACTATAGGTCTGCCTTAAGAAACAAGACAAACCTTAAACAATTTAACCTTACACTTAAAGGAACTTGAAAAAGAACAGAAGACAAAGCCCAAAATGAGCAGAAAAGGAAAAATAGTAAATATCAGAGAGAAAATAAGTAAAATAGAGCCTGAAAGAAGTACAAAACCTTAATGAAACCAATAACTAGTTCTTTGAAAAGATAAACAAAACTGATAAAACTTTAGCTTGGCTCATCAAGTAAAAGAGAGAACCCAAATAAATAAAATCAGAAATGAAAGAGGAGCAGTGACAACTAACATCACAGAAATACAAAGGACTACGAGAAAATGCTATGAGCAATTATATGCCAATAAACTGAATAATCTGGAAGAAATGGATAAGTTCCTAAAAACATACTGTCTTTCAAGACTGAATCAAGAAGAAACAGAAAATCTGAATGACTGATTGATTACTACTAATAAACTGAATCAGTAATCAAAACACTTCTAACAAACAAAAGTCCTGGACAAGATTGCTTCACAGGTGAATTTTGTGAAACCTTCAAAGAATAGTCTTCTTAAACTATTCCAAAAGTTTTAAGAAAAATGAAGGCTGCCAAGTTTATTCTATAATGCCATCATTACCCTGATTCTAAAACCAAAGGAAAACATTAAAAAATAAAGAATTATAGGCTGATATCCCTGATGAACACAGATGCAAAAATCCTCAACAAAATATTAGCAAACCAAATTCAGTAATACATTTAAAAGATCATACATCATAACCAAGTGGGACTTGTTCCTGGAGTGTAAAGTTTATTCAATGCCCACAAATTAATTCTGTTATATAGCACATAAACAAAATGAAAGATAAAAATCATATAATCATATCAGTAGATACACAAAAAGCATTTGACAAAGTCCAGCTTCTATTTATGATAAAAATTCTCAGCAAAAAATAGAGGGGACACATCTCAACAAAAGAAAGACTATATATGACAAACCTACAGCAGAAATTATACTCAACAGGAAAAAGCTAAAAGCTTTCCCCTTAAAATCAGGAATAAAACAAGAATGTTCACTTTTACCACTTTTATTCAACTTAGTATTGAAAGTTCTAGCCACAACAATCAGACAAGAAAAAGAAATAAAAGGCATCCAAATTGGAAAGAAAAAAGTAAAGCTGTTATTAGAGAAATAAAACTATAGAGAGAGAACCCTAAAGATTCCACCAAAAAAACTATTGGAACTAATAAATAAATTCAGAAAAGTAGCAGGATACAAATTAATATTCAGAAATTGATTGCATTTTTATATACCAATAATGAACTATCAGAAAGACAAATTAAGAAAACAATCCCATTTACGATTGCATCAAAAAATAAAAAAATACCTTGGGATAAATTTAACCAAGGAGGAAAGAAAAAAAAAATGAAAACTGTACTGGGAAAATTACAAGATACTCAAGAATACAAAAAATGAGGAAGATACAAATAAAATGAAGCATGTACCACGCTCATGGATAGGAAAAATTAACATAGCTAAGACGTTTATAACTACCCAAAGTGATCTATAAATTCAATGTAACCCCTATCAAAATACCAGTGGCATTCTTTACATAACTAGTACAAATACTTTTAAATTTTATATGAAACTTCAAAGGGCCCCAAATAGCCACAGCAATCTTGAGAAACATAAACAAAGTTGGAGGTATTACACTACCTGATATCAAATTACTACAAGTCTATCAAAATAGCATGGTACTGGCAGAAAAACTGACACGTAGATCAATGGGACAGAATAGAGAGCCTAGAAATAAACTCACACTTTTACAGTAATTTAATCTATGACAAAGGAAGCAAGACTATATGATGGGGTAAAGACAATCTATTTAATAATGGTGTTTTGAAAATTGAACAGACACATGCAAAAAATAAAACTGGACCACCGTCTTATTCCATATATAAGAATAAACTCAAAATTGATTCAAGACTTAAATATAAAACCTGAAACCATAAAACTCCTAGAAGAAAACATAGGTAGTATATTCTGACTTTGTTTTCAGTAATATTTTTTTTTCTGATATACACATATCTCCTCAGGTAAGGGAAACAAAAGAAAATATAAACAACTACATCAAACTAAAAAGGTTTTGCACAGCATAGGAAACCATCAACAAAACAAAAAGACAGCATACTGAATGGAAAAAGATCTTCACTAATAATATATCTGATAAGAGGTTAATATCCAAAATTTATTTTTCCAAAACTCATATATAAGTCAACACCAAAAACTTCTAATTAAAAAAGGGGCAGAGGACACAGACATTTTTCCAAAGGGGATACACCAGTGGTCAATACATATATATAAAGTTGCTTAACATTACTAATCATCAGAGAAATCCAAATTAACTCATTTTCCATTTAGAAAAAAAGTGTACCTCACTAATGCATTCATTTAATTTTACATAAACACTCTTTTTGAGGCTGAAGCAAATATGACTGGTTTTCAATGGAAAAATAATATATAAAAATTGCTCTTGGAGTTATTGCTAAACAAAACTGTTCTCTAATCCTAATGTAACAGAAATACATATGATTAGTTTTTAATATTTTTTTTTATGTGTAGCAAACTTTGGGGGTAAGGTTAGGACTCTGATCCATGAGTTATCTTGGGATTAAATGCTGCAGCCACAAGTGCTACTGTTGAGTAGTCTTGGGACTAATGAGAAACATGTTAAAACTACAATGAGATATCACCTCACACCTGCCAGAATGACTATCATCAGTAAATTAAGCGATAACAAGTGTTGACGAGGATGTGGATGTGCACTGTTGGTAGGATCGTAAATTGGTTCAGCCAATGTGAACATGAGTGTGGAGTTTTCTTAAAACATTAAAAATAGAACTACCGGAAGCCAGGATGGCTCAGTGGGTTAAGTGCTCACTTTGCAGTGCAGGGGACTGAGGATCGAATCCTGGCCCTGGCCCGTGCGAAACCACGTGCTGAACTGGGGAGTTCCCCCAGTTCAGTTCTCTCTCTCTCTCTCTCTCTCTCTCTCTCTCTCTCTCTCTCTCTCTCTCTCTGTCAAAAATAAAAAAATTAAAAAATATATATATATAAATAGAACTACCTTATGACCTAGCAATGCCACTACTAGGTATTTATTTGAAGAAATCCAAACTCTAATTCAAAAAGACATGTGCACTCCTGTGTTGACTGCAGAGCTCTTTACAATACACAAGACATGGAAACACCCTAAGTGCCTGTCAATATATGATTTGATAAAGAAGATAGGCTACATATATGCAATGGAATATTACTCTGCTGTAAAAAACCAATAAAATTTTATTTGCAACAACCTGGATGAACCTAGAGGGTATTATGCTAAGTGAAATAAATCAGAAAGAAAAATGTCATATGATATCAATTATTTGTGGAATTGAAAGAACAAAATAAACAAAGAAAACAGAAACAGATCCATTAATACAGTGAACAAACAGATGGTGACTGGATGGGAGGGGGCTTGAGGGGCACCTTGAAAAAGGTGAAGGGATTAAGAAGTATAAGCCAAGTTGGTAGTTACAAAATAGTCATGAGAATGTAGAGTACAGTACGAAATATAGTCAATAACATAATAATAACTATGCATAGTGCCAGGTGGGTATTAGACTAATCAGAGGGACATTCTCACAAATTATATAAATTTCTAACTGGTTTGGTATACACCTGAAATAAATATAAAATAATGTTGAATGTCATAAATAAATTAAATTTTAAGCTCCCCTAAAGAATAAAATAGCAAAATAAATAAAAGAAAATGTACCCACAATGACATGGCTAGAAAGTGGCAGAAATTTAAACTCAGGTGTGTCTATCTGACTTCTACAATCTGGACACTCATATTTCTCAAATGGTAGAAATAATTAAGCAATTAATTATTAGAGTGGCATTTACTTTCCAAGTCTCAGACATGACTGGTGAAGGAAGCATCTGTATTTTGAGGATTATACCCATACCTAGGGTGAGCAGAATCACCTCTCTCTCTTTAAAGCCAAGGCCAGCAACCTACTGGATCCATGACTTCTCTCCAGGAAGCTCAAGGAAGTTGCAGAACTTGAAGAAATGTGATAACTGCACTCAGGCATCAAGTAATGAGCCTTAGCAAGGAAACGAGGTCACTGGCTGCAGGAGCAGAGAAGACCAAGAGAGAGCAGCCACTGCTCCAGAACACAGGGCTTCCACACAGGCCTGCCCGGCTTTTCAGTGCTTTCCTGAAGATTCCTGGAGAAAAGTAATGTTTCTGCTCATTACAGGGTTGTGCCCGGGGCCCAGAGCAAATCATTACCTGGCTGGAATTCACATCAAATGGCTTCATGGTTGGCTCTGTGGATTGGAGACTGATGGTTATGAGTCCAAGGTGGCTGTTTCACTCCAGTTAGCTTTCTGTGAAGAGAAAAACTTCACAATTTATAGCCTGCACTGCTAATCTCTTCCAGCTGTCTCACTAATCCTGTGTTGAACTAACATGAGGCTTCAGGGAGCCTCAGCGAGAACAAGAGAATTATAGTTGACCCTGGAACAACAAGGGTTTGAACTGTGCAGGTCCACTTATATGCTAGATTTTCTTTATTCTTTCCTTTTTTTTTCTCTTTTGCAATAAATACAGCCAGCCCTTTATATCCACAGGTTTTACATGCAGAGATTCAACTAACTGTGGGTTGAAAACAGTATTTTCACATTCCCAACGCAGATTTCCAACCGTGGGTCAAAAGTACTATTTTCAATCTGCTCTTGATTGAATCCACAGATGACAAGGGTTGCCTGTAGAGTCAAAGAAGTTATAAATGGTTTTTCTATCTTTAATGTTTGAGGAACCTCCACACTATTTTCCATAGTGGCCGCACCAATTTGCAATCTCACCAATAGTGCACAGGTGTTCGCTTTCCTCTACATTCTTGCCGAATAACCCAGCAATTTCAATCCTGGATATTTGTCAAAAAAAAAAAAAATCCAAAACACTAATTTGAAATTATAGCCACTCCTACCTTTACTGCAGCACTGTTTATAATAGCCAAGACATAAAAACAGCCAAAATATCTATCAATAGATGATTGTGTAAATTGTGGTGTGTATATATATATATACACACACACACACGCACACACACACACACACACAAACAATGGAGTATTACTCTACCATAAAGAAAATAAAATCTTAAAATTTCCAAAAATATGGCTGGATCTAGCGTGGGGGTGGCGAATCTATGGCATGCGTGCCCAAAATGGCACGCGGAGCCATTATTTTGGCACGCGGAGCTGTGAATACCATTTAAAAAATTATTGTTTATGCTCTTATAGACATAAAAATAATCGATACCTCTATCTCACTTGATGGGTTGGCACGCGAGTCGAGCGAGTATACTTTTATTTCATAAACTTTGACACTCAATCACCAAAAAGTTTGCCACCCCTGATCTAGAGGTTATAAGTCATACTGAGAAACACAAATACCATGGCTGGGGCTTGAATGGACACAGCTGCATTAGACGTGCTTAGAGTGAATCCGTTGGTCTCAGCAGAGTCTCGGGCATAGAGCAGCTGCCGGCCGAGCTATGGCCTGTGCGCCCAGGACTTTCGGCGCCCTGCCCACCAGGCCACCCCGGCGCCACCGCCCAAGCAAGAGACCAGGCTTACAGCACCCCGCCCACTGGGCCACCACAGTGCTGCCGCCAGCACGCCCAATTGGGCTGCCAATGGGGCCGCTGCGATGCTGATACCCGCATGCACAACTGGGCTACCGACTGAGCCTCAAAGGCGCCTATGCCCACACGGACAACCTGGCTTTGGGTGCGACTCTAACCGGGTCACAGCTGCACCCCCGCCTGCATAGCTGACTGGACCTCTGCCAAGACCCAGCCCATCTGCACCACTGCCCTGTGGGCGTGACTCACAGACATGATTAAAGTAAGGTGACCAGATTTTAACATTGGTAAAGCGGGACACCATTGACTGGGGGAAAGGGGGTTCTTGATTAAAAATTTGGTCTATCTCCCGCCATTCCCTAGCTTGTCGTGCATTCTTTCCAAAAATCGGGACTTTTTTAAAATGCCGCAGGACGTGGGACAAATTGTTAAAAATCAGGACTGTCCCGCCAAAAGTGGGACGTCTAGTCACCTTAGATTAAAGGAAAAGCAGCCACGCAGAGGGGAGAAAGACCGGAGCTCCTGTGCCCCGCCTGAACTGAACCACCAGCCCCCCTGCTAAAAGAGGAATCTGCTATTGTGTCTCAGGCCTGCTCTAGATCCTACTCACACACCCCCACACCCAGCCACACCTTCACTACCCTGCCTTCTAACAGCTAAGACAGCAACCTGAAATGCCCCAGGGCACAGAAGCTGTCTGCTTCCCACAACCCTCTCCCAAAATCTCCTCCTCCCACAACTGAGCCCAAAAGAAAAAATAAAGAGAAGCCTATCTGATAGGCAAACTCACAGAGGGAAAACATCATGCATAAAGCAAAAAGAACCACATTAAACACAATGCACACATCAGAATCCAAAGCCCCTCCAGAAGATCAGGGGCATTCCTTAGTAAAGGACCTTGCACACTTGGAATCAAATCTAAGTGAAACAGAATTCAGGGCTGCAATACTCAAGACACTCAGAGAGCTCAGTAAATGCTGGCAAAGTACCCAGACACAGTTAAATGACCTCAACAAAAAATTCTCTGAGCAAAATGAGTACTTTACCAATAAAATTGAAAAGCTAGAGCAGAACCAAAAGGAACTCCTTGAAATGAAAGGCATCATGGGAGAGCTGAAAAAAGAAATGACCAGCATAGGAAACAGGGTTGACCAGCTAGAGAAAAGGATGAGTGAAATCGAAGATAGAAATATGGAAATATCACAGAGGATAGAAGAAAGGGAAATGAGAATCAAGAGAAATCAAAGAGCCCTACAAGAACTCTCTCAATATTATTCTAATATTGTTCAGAAAGAACAATATTAGAATAATAGGGGTACCAGAAGGAAGCGAGATAAAATCTTCTGAGTCTACTAAAACAAATAGTGGATAAGAATTTTTCTAACCTGTAGAAAGAATTACAGCCCCAAATCCAAGAGGAAAGCAGGAACCCTAACTACCTAGACCCTAGCAGATCTTCTCCAAGGCACATTGTTCTGAAGATGACAAAAACCAAAGACAAAGAAAGAATCCTCAAGGCTGCCAGGGAAAAACAAAACATAGCTTTCCAAGGAAAACCTATCAGGCTGTCACCAGACTTATCAGCAGAAACTCTGCAAGCCAGGAGGGAGTGGACCCCAATCTTCAAAATATTAAAAGAGAGAAATTTCCAGCCAAGAATTAACTATCCAGCAAAATTAACCTTTAGATATGAAGGAGGAATTAAGGCCTTTACAGATATACAGAAGCTGAGGGAACTCTCCAGCTCAAAACCGGCACTCCAAGAAATACTAAAGGAGGCTATCCGACCTGAATTCAGAAATCAAAATAAATGGAGAAAAGTTGGGACAACAAAAAAATTTTAAAAAAAGAAGAAATGGATACAGGATATCCTCATATATCAATCATCACACTGAATGTAAATGGACTGAATTCAGCAATAAAGAGGCACAGGGTAGCAGACTGGATTAAAAAGCAAAATCCAACCATATGCTGCCTACAAGAGACACACCTCAGCCACAGGGACAAACATAGACTCAGGGTAAAAGGATGGAAAACAATACTCCAGGCAAATGGCAGTCAGAGAAAAGATGGAGTGACCATACTGATCTCTGATGAAAAAGACATCAGGATAAAAAAAATAATAAGACATACAGATGGACATTACATCTTGATAACAGGGACAATACAACAAGAAAACATGACACTCTTCAATATATATGCCCCCAATCAGGAAGCACCAAAATTTATAAAGCAATTACTAACAGATCTAAAAAGAGAATTTGACAAAAATACAATTATAGTAGGGGATCTAAACACCCGCCTGACAACATTGGACAGATCATCCAAGCACAAACTAAATAAGGAGATTGCAGCTTTAAATGATACATTGCAGGAAATGGACATAATTGACATTTACAGGTCATTCCATCCTACAACAAAGGGCTATACATTTTACTCTAGTGCACATGAAACATTTTTAAGGATCGACCATATCCTGGGACTTAAATCCAACTTCACCAAATGTAAGGGCATCCAAATCATACCAAGTGTATTCTCAGACCACAAAGCGTTAAAACTGGAGATCAATTGATTACAAAAGATCAAGTGCAGAGATAACCACATCTACGTGGAGACTGAACAACATGCTATTAAAAAGTGACTGGGTCAAAGAGGAA
>PVKE010002149.1:0-87107 GCA_004027555.1 Craseonycteris thonglongyai
GAGTAGGGGGGAGGGGGGAGGGAGAGTTGTGTGGGGAGGGGGGAGTGGGCACCAGATATATCGGGTTGGAGGGGGACCTGATTCTGGGAGCTGGGCACAAAATGCGATGCATGGGTGATGTGATGTGGAGTTGTCCATTGGGAAAATGTCTGATTGTTACCAACCAATGTCACCCCATTAAATTTAACAATAAAATATATTAAAAAAAAAATTAAAAAAATAAAAAAATAAAAGTATCAAGATCACCAAAGACAAGAAAAAAAAACAAACAAACTGAGGAAATGTTTCAGAATTATATGACTAAAGAGATATATGTAAAGAAGTTATAACTAAATGCAAACTGCTATCCTGGACTGGCCTATTGACCGACCACAAAATAATTTTTTTTCCTGCTATAAAGGCCATGAGTGGGACAATTGGTGAAATTTAAATGAAGTCCTAGAGTTTGATAGTAACATCATATCAATATAAATTTCCTGATTTTGATGGTTTTTCTGTGATGATTTAAGAGTGTTTTTATCATTTAGGAACTACACAGTGAAATATTTAGGAGTTTTCAACTTACTCTCAATTCAGATAGGAAAGAAGAAGGAGGAGGAGAAGTTTTAAATTATTTCAAAGTAAAAAGTTTAAAATGACAGAATCAGTCGCTGTGGCTCATATTTTGCTCTCGTTCTTGGAGGGTACAGACTTGGCTGCATGTACTTACTGACCCTAGGCTGGCCCATTTCCACACACAGAAGAGAAAACCGACGAATACGGTAGTTGTTAGAATAATTGGTGACTTTCTTCATCTTATTTTCCTACTAAATTGTAAGCTCCCAGAGGGCTTGAGCCATGTCGTGTTTCTGTGAATCCCCTCAAGAGGCAGATCTGTGTCGTGTGCATACCTGGCACCACTGGCTATTTGTGGGACTGAATGGAATGATAGGGCCACTCAGAGGTTATGGTAACGATTGGGTTCTGACAAAGATCCTCTTTATGGGCCAGTTAAAACAGCCTCAGCATGTGAAGCTAACACTCCCCTCCTGGGCCTCTGAGAGCCAGGGTCCGGGTTAGGCAACCCTCAGTGAAGCTGCATTCTCCTGGAGCCACATCTCACCCTCCACTGAGTCACCTTTGGCAGCCAGCCTTCCTCTTGGTCTGCAGTCATTACCCTAATGAAGTGCAGCTGGGGTTTCAAACAATGAACTTGCACTCAAGTGGCAGTTTTCAAGTGTTCTTTAAAAGAACAGCACCCTCATGCAAGGCAACAGCCCTCCCAGGCCTGGAATTGGCCCCATGGTTTTATGTCTGGATGGGATGTGAACCCACAGCGAGCCAGAAAAATGGCAGCTGCAAAGCGTGCTATGGATAGAGAAATTCTCACTTCAAAATTAAATGGAAACCCTGCCCAGACTGAGAAGCAAGACTTGCCACATACTCCAAAAACAACTGCTGTATGAAAACAACAACAACCATAAAATCATATTTGCAAAGGACTCTGACACAAATTTCACCTCTGGACAGCTGTCCTGTTCATTCTGCTCTGATTAGACGCAGGGTGAGCAGGAAGGCATCTTAAGGGCAAGAAATACAGAGCGGCTCCCAGCATGCAACAGGATTGCCACAAGGAAGCCTCCAGGTGATGAGCACTTCCCAAGTCTTTATCCCTAATGGACAAAAAATTTTTTTCTGTGTAATCCTGTGTAGGTCACTCATCTGATATAGAACTCAAGAACTCCTAAAAAGACAGAAAAATCCTAGCTCGTAATATAACCCACATCACTGAGTGCTCACTACCTGGCAAATAAATACTCCGTGCAGCGCTTGCTGTGGTTGTCTCAGTTAATCCTCCCAATCTCTCTGTGGGGTCGATATCCTCTACCCAGCTAAACAGAGAAGGTACCTGAGAAACTCAACCAGGGCCACAAGGCTGGTAATCAAACCCAGATACTCTGACAGCAAATTCAATGATTTAAGTCAGATTTTTTTCAAAGTGGGGGTATTTTTCAAAGGAAACCTTGTATTAGCATATAAATAGAAAGATGATACTATGTTATGTGTATTGAAACTTGTTTTAGTCACACACACACACACACACACACACACACACACACACACACAGTGCTGTGATCATCGAGCATAACCAAACCATATTGACTATACACAATAGGAGGAGAATAATAAAGGAACATCAGAAATGCTTATTTTGGCTGTTAGGGACACTGGCAGGAATCTTAAACCAGAGTTTAAAGTGTAGCATGTGATGAAGTCACAGTCACGTTGGTTTGAATGGTTACAAAAGCTAGGTAGCTGAGCAGGGACATGTCCCGTGTGGGGAGTGCTCGTCTCCAATGCCGCCTTCCTCACTGCAGGAGAGGAAACGCCAGGCTGCCCCCTGGCTGTAGGGGGACCGCAGAGAGGCTGGGCTCTGAGAGGCAGGACGCATAGTGGGAGGGCCTCGCTGCACTTAGAAATGCAGCCTGGACACAGGCAGAGATGTAGCTCAAGGAACAGAGGTCCACGGACTCGTTAGCAGGTCCAATGAGATGAACAATGAAGAGAAGAGGGGAGCATAGCACAGCTACGAACCAGGAAATGACACGTCCCCCCAATATCACAGCATCACACGCGTCAGAAAGAAACACCCTCTGTGTTTCTGAGGTAGGAACCCTGCCTCATTACCTGAAGTTTTCTGCTCTTTCAACCATTAAATATACAAGTGAAGAAGGCAAAACGTACATGTTTTTATGAATCAAGCAATCATTAGCTTTTATGAGGAATCTTCATAAGCAGACTCTGGGAGAAAGCTGGTCAGAAAAGGCAGATTATGCAAATGAACACTGAAAATGGGATGGAGCAGAATGCAGGCTACAGGGGTTCTGAGGCACCTGGCCCAGGGTGACCTGCCCACAGCTCTGGGAGCCATCCCACCACTATGTAGACAATCTTACAGATAGGAGCAATGTGATCTCTTTGACATAGCACTGTTGATTCATTACAAAAATGTTCCTGGGGGGTGGGGTCACTGTTCTCAGGTTAAAACAAGAGCAATGGAGAGCCCTGTGAACCTGCACATGGGGTGCATTGCAGTAGCTGGATCGTCACTTGCTCAGGTCAGATTTGCTTCTCGTTTAGGGCTCTTCAACCGGAAGGTGGGAAGTGAAAGCTAGAGAGAGACTTTCAATAAAACTGGTAGAGATGGTCTTTTGAAGAAGAATAGAACACTGGGAAGCCAGGATGGCTCAGCAGGTTAAGCACTCACTTTGCTACCCCAGGGTCCTAGGATTGAATCCAAGCCCTGGCCCATGTGGACCCATATGCTGGACTGGGGTGTGTTTCCCATGCAGGAGGCTCCCAGCCCAGTTTCTTCCCTGTGTGGCCTCACACCCACCTGTGCAGTGAAACTATATCACAAATTAATGTACAACTATGGAGACTGCTCTGGGCCCTCCCCCTTCTCTCTGTCTTTCTCTGTCTCTGTCTCTCACTGTCTCTATCAAAAAACAATAAGATAAATCTTTAAAAAAAGAAAAAGAATAGAACTCTAAATAAGATTATGAGATATGATATATATATATTACTTTACCTGGCAAACCTGAAGAAACCTAATTATTATCTTAGGATATATGAATAGTTTGCTAAACAGAAGTTGCGATGTGGGGATTCAGAAACAGTTTTCTGACAGTAAGAATATTTTAAGTTGGTCTTGGTTACCTAGATAATCTTGTGACACATCTACGGGGGAGAATAAGGATAATGACAGGAATCAACCTGGCCACTTGGAATAGTTTAAATCAGTATTTATCAGACTGAGATCTATAGAATCCAGAAATTATAGGACTTAAAAAACACTTTTCTTCATTTTGATGATGAACATCTAAAATTATTTTGTGCCGGTCTGAACATGATTCAGTGTGGGAAACAATGGTTGGAGTTCCTAAATTCTCTGCTCTCTTCCTGCTTCTATTTTGTATTGTTCTAGCATAAACTGTTCTCAGGATGACCAATCACCACATAATAGCAGTACAATAGATTATATGTTAAGTGCTGTCTTTTATTAAAGATATAACCAAATGTTAAAATTGCAGAAGGGAACACAATTATATCCCAGGAATTGGGATACTGTGGCATTATCGTTGAAAACATTAGGAAGCAGGCCCATTAAAGAAAAAAAGCATGATTCTTTAGAGGGAACATTTTAGCCCCTTAGATACTTTCTTTAAAATAAAAAAAAAAGACAGAAAAAATTATATATATTTATTCATTTTGAGATATTTTATATATTTATTCTCCAGAGGTAAGAGAAAAATAAATAGTTCAAAAGAAGAGATTAACTATACATCTAAAATCTTTAGTAGTTAAAGGGTAAAAGAGTTTGATTTACTGTTTGTTTACTGCATATATTACTACTTTCAGGTATTGGTGAGCATGTATTTATTTATAAGCCGCTAATTTGCTACCACTTTGCCCATGATGCCCCATTACATTTTGGTATCTGACTGAAGAAGCTGATCAAAATTTGAAGAAATGCATTGAAGCAGTGCAGTGGCCTTGATGGTGAGGGAACCGTATTCTCTCTAAGGATGCCATGCACATATAAGTGTCCCATACATCAAGTATGTTGCAGACCTCAACAAAGATAATTATTCAAGTACAAATTCAGTAAAAAGCAACTACCAAGAATGAGCTTTTTAAAATCCTCACTACTTTAGAAATGTAAGTGCCAAGAATATACATTCCAACTTAAATAACAAACATATTTTTCTATTGATTTTGGCTCTCTTAAACACACATGTTTGGGTCCTGCCTTCCCCCAAATACAATGACACAATTTATTAATATGGAGGGATGTCACACAATATCATTTATGAGAAGCATTTCAAGTTAACAATATTTATCTTAAAGGAAAACAAAGAGTTCTTCTTTCATTGTGAGCATTCAGGCATTTTTTTTTAATCTAGAGATTTGAAAACTTTACCACTTCTTTTTTTTTCTTTCTCTTTTTTAATAAACGACGGAACAAAGATGTAAACTATATTTCTGAATTCTAGGATTGTTTTAAATGTTGTAGGCATTACCTAAACCTCAAAAGGCAAGTTCTGAAAGTAGCAGAATGGGGAACTTTGAAGAAGGTCCACAATATGGATGCATTGTCTCTTTTGTACAAAGGTTCTAGTCAAACGGGCAAGGGTAGAGAAGATTTGAAAACCAAACGAGATCTACATTCTTCACTATCACACCAAGAAGTACCTACATAAATTTCTAAAGCTGTGTCCATTTGATTAGATAGATAAATAGATGAAAGAATAGATAAATAGGTGATAGATAGATAGATAGATGATAGATAGGTGATACATATCATTGTTTTGTTCAAAATTATAATTTAAATACTTTGTGATTTTAGAAATAATACAGCCACGTTTTCACCATTAAAGTGAGTGATTATTCATATACATTTGGCATTATCTATACGTTTATGGCTTTCAACTTGTTTAAGACCATTCCCAGAGTGAGGGCTGATTTGCCACGGTTATGAAGCTTTCAGGATATAAACTATAAGAATGATAAACTACAGCAGTTGAAAATGTGCCTTCAGATACTCACTTGAAACTCCCATTTATGTCTGCAGGAATAGAGAAATGAGGATCTAGGGACTAAATCTGGCCCAGTCAGTAACAGTGTAGGTAACACATAAATATTAATGTTCATTGCAGTTAGTGTGGTATGCAGAAATATCAGAGTATAATTGTTAATTGCCAATACATTTCATTCATGTTACAGAGGAATAAGTGAAAACCATTTTGCTGTAATTTTAAAATGATTCCATCATAATAATTATAAAATATTCATGCCATGTCTTAGATTGTTAAAACTGAATTTTCTGAAAATGAATCATTTATACTTCTCCCTCATTGCTGTTTGCTTTCTCTATGGATTTATCTGTGTATCTGTTATTCATTTTAGTCAGGGAAATAAGCCTCTGGTTGTGTCAATTTACTGGTGTCTCCACACTTAGCATTTGTTATACAAAATAGAATGTTCACATAATGAAGGGCATTCATTGCAGATTTCATGGCATTTTAGGGGTGGTCATGGTATCGGGGAGAAGGCGGTCCCTATATTGCCGTGCCAAGCCACCTGTTGAATCCTTTTCCCTTTTGATTTATTTTTCTCTTTGGTTTTTCATGTCCTTGTTAATGCATCTCTGTTCCAATCTCGCAAAAACAAATATTTATCAGGCACCTACCGTGTGTCAGACATCATGCTAAATAATTTAAATTTATTATATTTTTTTAAATCCCAAAACAACTCAATAAAGTGCTATTTTTTATTCATGCAAAAAAATCTGTTTTTACCCTCTCCTTTTTTTCAAAACAGCACTTCAGTTTTTCTTTGAGTAACTACCCCTTCCCATTGCATATGGTTCTGGAAGGACTGTCAATCAGTGTTCCCTACCCGTCCTCCTTGCCTACTAGGTGTGACTATATGTCTCAAGTTAGGCTAATCAAGCTTGTCCTGAGTCACACCAGAATGGAAAACATTCTGACGTCACAGAGCTGACAGGAACTTCTGCCATTCAGATTCATGGAATTGCCGGGTTTCTATTCTTTGCAAGGCCTCCTCGCTCAGCTTTCCCTTTGATTCTGGGAGAGAACTAAGATCATGTCAGTAAATTACCCTTCGGGGTACAAGTGAGTCCATATCTGTTGTTTGCAACCAAAGAATCCTATCTGACCTGTTCCCATTTTGCAAACAAGGACAAGGAAACTAAAGGTAAGAGAGGCTAAGTAACTCATCGATGGTAGAGCCATGACACATACTACGTGAGCCAGACTTCAGACATGGGATCGTAATCATTATTCTCTGTGAGCATGACAGCAAGGTAAGCGATGAATGACTTTCCTGGTGCAGGAGAGAAAGCGTATACGTACCTACAGTGTTCTCTTCCGGCTTTCTGCAACCGCATGTAATTCTCTTGTATCAGGTGCTACACTCCCCAGGTTCTCACACTCCAGGTAAGGGTCAAAACTGAGATACAGAATAAAGTGATTCATGGAGTTAATCAGTTACTCGTAAGGACATAACAGTATCATTGGTATCTAAGCCCATTGCATCAGGCCCTGACATTATACATGTGCCTTTCAGATCTTTAGGTCCCAGAACTCTGATGTGCAGGGCCTGAGCAGAGCTTGACAGCCAACTTACCTGCAAGGCTGCAAAATCCATCTGGAGCAAGAACACGGGCTTCTGGGTTCAACTCTGCCAGTTCCTGGGTGTGACACTAGGAAAACTGGCCTCTGTGGGACTCAGCTCCCTCACCCGTAGAATGGAAAGAGTGATGATTCTTCCTTCGTAGGTGTACTGTGAAGATTTAGTAAGATCGTGCACCTCTTGAATGAGCTCACTAGTGAACCATAGAGCTAAATGCACATTAGAGTTTCTATGGTCAGGATTTAAAGACTAGCATTTCATAACATTTTCAGGAGCAAGAGCTTTGTTGTTACAGCCTCTTTCATGATGCTCAAGCCATAGTCTCCTTTTTCTTTCTCTTTCTGTTTTTTATAAGATGAATAGCAGAGTCTTTATAATAAAATACATGTTTCACGATTCCAATCAGTAAGTATTAATACAAGGGTTTTGTGATTCTGCCCTAAATTTGTGCTCTTTGTGACAACTCTGATTTCACTGAGGGACATGTGATCTGAAGAGTTACAAATGGGATGGAGAGGACAAATCCCGTGGGTCACAAGAGTGAGTCTCATTCTCAATAGCAATGGTCATAAATTGTTGCCATTCAGCTGGAGGTCAGCAGCCTCTCTGAAAAGAATCAATGCTGCACATTCATTTCCCAGGGACCAGGTACAACACAAAGCCTCATGGACCCTGGCCCCAGAGTTCACCTGCTCATTGGAGTCAGGATGAGCTCCGGAGGGCACTCTGCACCCCATATTGATCTCTTCTGGTGGTGAAACATAGTAACCCTCTGTCATGGAGACCTGGTGCTTCTGTTCCTGCCACCCTGCTTTTTCTGGGGTTATTTAGAAGCTACCAACTTTTATTCATTCACTCCCTCACTCACTCATTCAACACTGAGGGTCTACTACATGCAAGGCATTGGGTTTAAATTCTGGGGAAAATTTTAAAGATATGAATCAGAAATAAACACTGCCACAAAAGAGCATATAACCCAGCAGGGACTGTGAGATATAATCATAAATAACTTTAATCAGTGTAATAGGAAGAAAAAAATATTTTAAAAGGTGGCAAATATATTTTAAAGAGAAAACTATCTTTAAGGGAAAAAATCTGATCAGCTATTTCAGGGATGAAGGTGAGGCCCTAAAGCTGAAGTTTAAAAGGAGTCAAAGAACCAGCTAAATAATTGAAGGATGAGGAGAAAAGAGTGAAGAATAAAGAAGGGAACAGAGACAGGGAGAAGAGACAAGCCAAATGGCAGAGGTTTTGCTCATGGAGGAAAATGAGCCCATGAGATAGGTTTATAGCAGGGTGGCCCAAGAGGGTTTAAGAGGAAAGCATATAAAATGTAATGTTATGGCTTATATGTTGCAGGGATATAAACCTCCCTTCATTTCTTCAACTCTCTAATAAACTTTTTTTTTTTAAGATTCATTTTATTGTTTTTGACAAAGAGACAGAGAGAGACAGAGAGAAGCAGGAGGGCCCAGAGCAGTCTCCATAGTTGTATGTCCTCAGTTTTCGACATGGTTTTGTTCCATACAGGTGGGTGTGGGCAGCGCAGGGAGCATGGGGAGCACTCCCCAGTTCAGCATACAGGTCTGCACAGACCAAGCAGGGATTTGATCCTTGGTCTCCAGGGCTGCAAAGCAAGCGCCTAACCTGCTAAGCCATCCCGGCTTCCCCTACTCTCTAGTAAACTTGACACCTAAATGCTTCTTCTTCTGAGAGGTTTATGAAGAGAAAATCATTTTTTTTAAAAGGAGGGTAGGGAAAGCCAGGATAGCTCAGCTGGTTAAGCGCTCGCTTTGAAGCCCCGAGGACCGAGGATCGAATCCCGGCTCCGGCCCAGGAAGACCCACATGCTGAACTGGGGTGTGCTTCCCGAATGCGGTGAGGCCCCCAGTTCAGCTCAAAAAATAAAAATAAATAAATAAATAAATAAAAACTTTAAAAAAAAAAGAGGGTAGAGTGAGTCCTATAACCACTGAGAAGAAAGGGCCACAGAAAGAGAGGCACGGTGAAAGCTGGGGTGGCTTCGTGGGTTAAGCACTCGCTTTGAAGCCCCAGGGACCGAGGATCGAATCCCAGCCCCAGCCCATGCGAACTCACATGCTGAACTGGGGTGTGCCCCCAGTTCAGTTCTTGCCAGGGGCCTATGTGGGAGGCTCCCGGCCCAGTTCCTGCCCTGGTGCCTGCCTGTGGAGTGAAACTATATAGAAAACTAATGTCAACTATGGAGACTGCTCTGGGCCCTCCCCCTTCTCTCTGTCTCTCTCTGTCTCTGTTTCTCTCTGTCAAAAATCAATAAAATAAATCTTTAAAAAAGAAAGGAAAAGAAAGAAAGTGAGGCACAAAGAGTTTAAAAATTCAGAGAGAGCAGAAGCTTGGAGGCAGAAGTGCCCATGAGTTTGTAATTCATTCCCCAGGAACTAGAGAGGGAGGGGAGGACATTGCACTTCCCGTGGGATTGACATGAATTGATTTTATTGGCATCGCGAGGGCAGGTCACTTCTGCTATAATCTGGACACCAGTGCAGAAGGGGAAGGTATCATAAGGAGAGGAAGGAGCTGGTGTGAGTAACAGGCCGTGGGAAGGATTGCATGGGACCAGGGGAGAAGAATGACAACCCAGACAGAGGCAAAGGCTGAGAATGGTTGTAGGCAAGTGGAGGATGTGTGCAGAGCACAGCTGGTGTCCAGTGGAGAGAGCATTGGGAGAATAAACTAGAAGGCAATTTGGATCCCTGGGGCATAGAAAACCTTGAAAGACAAGCTGAGAACTTTGTAGGTGGTTTTGCTATGTGGTCGGCATTGGGGAGCCTACCTTTTTCAGAGTATGTTAATGTTTATAATTTCTTTTGATTGATAAGGGAAATAAAACATATTATTATTCCCATTTTACAGATAAGGAAACTAAGAAATAAATGATTAAAGATATTCACAGTCAGCGTAGTAACTTAAAAAAAAAGCACCCCACATTTTCTAAGTTCTCATTCAACGACTTTCTTGTGCTTTCTAAGGCCCATAAATATCCTCTTTGAATAAACATATCTGGGACCTCCATGAGATTCCCTGGGGAGTGGGGGAAGGGTGGGAGACCCACTGGGCATGCTCTGTCTAATTTTCTTGGGAGCAATTCTGGAGGAGAATTTCTGATGAATAAAATTCTCCACCTCATTACACAAGCAACTAATCTAATCAACCAGTCCAGCAAGTGGGCTAATTTCTGGTGTGTGAGCCTCAGCCTCAGCCCACCCACTCTCCCCAATGCCCTTTCCTTCTTCCCAAGTGTCAAATGATTGTTAGCACTTCATTCATTCAACTGATTCTCCCAGCCAGGTGTTCTGGGAAGGGCTGGGAAATAGCCTTTGGGAGACAGTTGTTCAAAACCAAAACCTTTATCTTTCCCACAAGCAAGAACGAGTCTATCATTGTACTAACCAGGCTGCCTGGAACCTAAGAGTGCCTTAGAGGGTAAATACCCAATACATTGTTAAAACTTCTGTTTCCACTGTCCACCCACATGCACTCATTTTTCACGTTTTGTGTATGCTGGCTCCCAGTTACAGAGGACACCATCTCTTCGGATTTTCCTAACTTCCATGCTTAATTCTGCTCGCATACATACAGCTGCTGCATTCTTTTTCTTAAAGTTCCGTCCTGGTGGGAACACATTCTTGCTCTAAAAATATCAGTAGCTCTCTGACCATCTATCCCGCTTTTAGGTGTTTACCCTCCTCTACCCCTCCCCCAAATGAAAGTGCATATTCCAAAAAAGAAGTTTACAGCTGCTTTGTTTGTAATCATTCATAAACTGAAAACAACTCAGGTGTCAACAGACAGAAGCATGGATAAACAAAATGTGGTTATATTCATACTATTTAGCAAAAGAAAGAGATAGAAGCACTGAAACACGCAGCAATAGGAATGAATCTCAAAATACTATTTGGAGCAAAATGACACAGACACAAACGAATACGTGCGATGTGCTGTCATTTACGTGAAGTTTAAGGAAAAACTAAACGAATTTATGGTGGTAGAAATCTGTACAATGGCTGCTGGGGGGACAGGGATTGGCTAAAAGGGGCCACAAGAGAACTTTCTAGAGTGAAGGAAATGTTCTGTATTTTGGGGAATGAGTAAGGTAAGTGAATGCATTTGTCGAAACTCTTTGAATTTAAGATTTGTGCATTTCTCTAGATTCAAACTTAACCTCAATTAGAATAATTAGTGGCTCCCCACTTCCTACTTAATGATGTGCAAATTCATCTGCCTAATCCATACAGACAGAAAGTAGATTAGTGGTAGAGAATGGGGAGTGACTGCTAATAGGTAAGGGGCTTCTTTTGGGGGCGACAAAAATGTTCTGAAATAAGATAACGTTGATAGTTGTACAACTTATGAACAGACTAAAAACCACTGAGTTGCACACTTTAAAAGGATGGATTTTATGACATGTGAATTGTATCTCAATTAAAAAAAAAAATTTAATCTACTCAGAATTTCAGACAGTCATGAGATGGTTCTAAACTAGTTTTCTATGTTAAACCCACTAATTTATGGTCCCTAAACATCCTGCCTCCACACCTTTCCTGACATCATTCCTTTTCCCCAGAGTCCCAACATCTTCCCCAAACCCCACATCCCCACATTTGAAATTGTACCCATCACTCAAGACCCATCTCAGAAAGCCGGGCTCTCCTGGTCGGCCCTGACAACAGGCCACTCCCTCCTCTGAACTTCCGGTACTTGGGAGAGCGCTCTCTTGGGCGATCTCACCATTTCCAGCCTTGCGTTATATTTATTTGTGCATTTGTCTGATCCTTCTGACTTAGTTATAAAAGTAATGAGGATAAAAACGGGGCCCTGATCAGCCTGTGTCCCTGATAGCACATCCACATTGCTTGATACATTCTTGATGGATTGAATTAGCTGTGATGAGTGACTCTAACTCTATAAATTTCAGGCCAAGAAGAAAATGATATCTATCAACCCAGTGGCAGGTTTTGTGAGGCATAAATGTCTAGGATGTGAGGTGATTACCTACCCCAGACGCTTCTCAAGCTTTCAGGGGGACAAGGAGCTGTCACCTGCTGCTCTCCAAAGGGTGTGTGTTGTTGGCTGGTTTTTCACACTGAGTTCTGGGCATAGGTTCTGAGTGTAGGTTTTGAATAGGCTGATCAGATGTCCCATTTAAAATGGGACAGGAAACAACAGTACTGTCCTGTTTCAAATAAGACATGTGGTCAGCCTAGTCTCCCTGGGATGAATTCAAGGTGCAGTAGGCTGAACACATGTACTATTTGAAACAGGACAGTGCCGTTATTTTCTGTCCCGTTTAAAATGATACGTCTGCTCAGCCTAGGTTTGAAAGCAATGCTGAGCATAAACAGAAAGGGTATTTCTACCAGAAACCACTCAAATACCTATCTCAAAATACTAATGAGACTTTCCCAAAGCCAACATAATCCAAAGGTCTAATAGACATTACAATTCCCTTGGATTAGAAACCTAACAATGACAGACGAAAAGGTCCCCTCTCACTGCACTCACATCTGAGGGACACAGATATGACCTTTGACCTTGATGAGAGGCCAAGCACACCTGCTGTCAGCGTGCAGCGCTCTGAGAGGAGGCAGAGACACTGGGTCTGAAGCACAAAGCGCCAAAAGACCAGAGAACCATGTTTTGTCCCGTTCACACCTCCTTCCATTGGGTCCCTCACTTGACCTCCGCACCGAGAATCTCCACGAGCGCCCATAGGATTCCCAAGAGCTGAGCGAATGGACGATGTTCCTGCAGTGAACCATCTGGTTCCTGCGCACATCTCTGGTTTTTCTGGGATCCTCACTGCTGTGGGTCTCAGATCCTCCTGTCCCTTTTCACCAGTGACTGCAGGCCGAGACTGCATGTCAAGCCTGGGCAAGAGAGCGCTTCGAATTGAGGGCTCATGAGGCGTGAGCCAGGTTCAAGGGCTGCCACCACTTGCTTCTGTTTCGAAATTAATTGGAGTCACATCCCCCGCCCCCCCCCCCAAGTGTTGCTGACACAACAGCACTAAGGGTGTGGGAGCAGACCTCACCTAATGTAGGCCTTCCCACCTGTGGTCACAAGAACCCAGATTGCACGTGACTGTGCGTGAGGAGCGTGGCCTTGCTGGCCGTGCCTGGTGCCTGGGCAGTGTTTATTTGCGGGTGCAATCTCTAATGGCTTTTATTCTAGCAGGCCAATCTCCCCAAGAGGTCTAGGCTGGTGGACACCGGCCTCCCCAGACATCTTGGTGGATCAGGGTTAGGGGTGATAAGAGAGGTCAACAGGAAAGAAGGGAAGGGAAGGCGATTAAGAAGCAATTCCTCACCTGGCTGGGCTATTTCTCCCCTCACCGCTACTCGGGCCCTAACAGATCTCGATTTTACAGTACAGAGGATGGGGTGGGGTGCTGTGTGTCATGAGCATCGCTGAGGTGAATGTGGCAGGCAGTGGCAGTCACTAGAGTCCCAGGACCAGGACAAGGACACCTCAGGGCTCAGAAGGTGCTGCCCTTCTCTGGGGGCACCTTGGAGATACAAAGTGTGTAGCACCAATGACTTAGTGTAGCTGTTGTTCTGGAAAAGACCGACCCAGACCCAGCCTGTAGGCACAATGGCTTCCTTCTTTGAGTCCCCCGCCCCTGGTGACTGTCATTCTTTGGCGGCTATAGGTCCCGCTGGAGGCCACAGGCCTTGGACTACCTTGAGAACCTTCTCTATAATCATGTACTATAATTGCTGTGGGGCCTTGGGCAGTTATTTGACTTTCCTGAGCTCCAGTTTCTTCATTTGGAACATGAGAAAAAAAAAAATCTCCCTGATGAAATAATACCTGTTGAAGGTTTAATGCTGGGCCTAGTTCTGAGTAAACAATTAGTGGTTACTATGAGTGGTTGCAATTATTCTTGTTGTTATTCATATTATACAATATTAATCTTATAAACAGTCTGCCAGTGATTTTAGGCCCATCCCCACTTGTCCCCAAGCCACTTTGCACTGATGCCAGGAGTGGCTGGAGAAGCCTTGGCAATAGAGCCTGAAACTTAGGACCTCGTGGCCCCTCTAGTGGCGTGACATCAGAATCTTCTAGCCCAAGAAGGAAAGATTTCCCCTCCAGGCTAACCTTGAAGGGAGAGGTGAGGAAGAGTTATTGACTTTCTGTTGGCTGTAGAGGAAACAAGGTTTCCTGCACCAGGACTAGTTTACTTTCAGGGCCCTGGTGTGTTTTCTAAGAACGGAGGATGAGAAACGAAGGCAGTGCTATTACCTGCTTGCTCTCTTTCTGCCCACACGCAGCCCTAGAATTTGCAAAGATAAGCTTTTCTGAGCTCCCGTAGCCTAGCGCCCCCTAGCAGGGGTCCCTGCACACGCTGCCACCGGCTTTGCCCACCGCTGATGGCAGGCTAAGGACACAGTCACAGGACTCAGGGAACAACTCAAACCAGTCTCTGACTGAGATTTGGCAATTCCCTATAAATTCTTTAAACATTTGCAAAGATTGTATTAATAAAGAAGGAAAAGAGCTGACAACCTAATTCCTTACTGAGATGTTAAAATGAAAGCGTGAGGAATGTATACACATGGAAGGAAAAGATATGCGCAGACCTTCCCTTGGGAACACGGTAGTTATAACACTGAAATGAGAGCCTGTGATGCAAACCCCAGTGATACCAGACACCTCCTACATGAAGTGTCAAGCCCCTTCGCCCAACACATGCAGCCCGCAGACAGCTCCGTCCTGAGCCGCTGAGCTGCTCTCCCATAGTCACACCACTCCTCAGCCTAGAACGACTGGACTTATGTCATCAAAAATGGGTCTGAGCTTCCTCGGGGGCCTGGGACTGCAGGTCCCAGGCCCTTGATGTAAAATATGCTCTGAGTAGTGTTCTTTCCACCCATGTAGACACAACTGAATTTATCCAATGCAAATTTCTTGAGTGTTTACTGTGTGCTGCCCTATCAGATTTGAAGAATACAGAATGCAGAGGACATGGTTTCTGCTACATGAGGGTAAACAACAAATATACTAATCAAAGAAAAGTTTATTGTAAATGTAGTTGAAACAGAAAGGAGAATAAGGTTCTTTCTTCCTTTCTTTATTTCTTTTTGACAGTGAGAGACAGAGAGAAGGGGGAGGACCCAGAGCAGTCTCCATAGTTGAACATCATTAGTTTTCTATATAGTTTCACTCCACAGGTGTGTGCGGGGCTGCATAGGGCAGGAACTGGGCCGGGGGCCTCCCACATGGGAAGCCCCTCCCCTCACCCCGCCAAGAACTGAACTGGGGACACATCCCAGTTCAGCATATGGGTCCACCTGGGTCGAGGCCGGGATTCAATCTTTAGACCTCGGGGCTGCAAGATGAGCGAGTGCCCAACCCACTGAGCCATCCCGGCATCCCCCAGAATTCGATTCTTAACCATCAGGATGATAACATTGGAATTTTCTCTGAAAAAAGAACGAAAGTTTTCTCTTTAGATGCAGAGATGAAGTCATTCACCTGCCCCAGAACAGAGGCTAGAACAGGTAATGCAACGACATTCCTTCCACTGTATAATTCTAAGACACTCTCATTTCAAAGCTGCTAAAAATAGAAGCATGGCGTCTGGTATGTAACAATATACAATATTGCAGCTGTGTCTTTATGATGAATAATAATACTTTGGAGTTATATGATGAGGCAATCACTTTGCAAGCGCAATCTCATTAACCCTCACAATATTCTGATTAGGTAGGCAGGTGGCAAGTGATCTGAACTCAGTGTGCCATTGAAGGAACCCAGACACAGAGAAGCTCAGAGACTTCCCAGGGGGCACATGGGTTCCAGTTCAGAGTTGAGACTGTAGCCCAGGTCTCCTCTCCCTAAATCCGGCCTCTGAGCAGTGAGCCACGCTGCTCCTAAGTTTCAGCAGCAGAGTAAACACAAAATCGGCACTGTCCTGGGTGCAACCTCTTGGAAAACACTGCAGACTTCTCTTGACTGAACGCCAGGACCACCCCCCTAAGATAACTAATGTTTCTTTGTCTATCTTTTCCCTCTAACAACCAACCTCTTCCTCCCTCCAAAATCCAACCTGTCCTAAAGCGAAAATAAAGAAATTTTAAAACTACACCAAAACCTCTTTATGCCTTCATTTCTGGTGCTGTGAATGTCTCCTGCGCTTTTGTTTTTTCATTTGTGGGTCCAATTTAGTCAAAGGTTGACTGTTTTAAGCAAACGTCACTGTTCAAAAGTCTTTAAACATTCAGACAGGCGTATCTCATGTAAACGGCTTTCTTCTCTCAGTCCTGATTTGATTTGTTTCTTTGTTAATAGAAAAAAGATTCGTTCGCTTTCCTATACATGCTGAGTGCTTTTCCTCAGACTAGAGGAACAGGTTTGGTGGTGCTGATAGAAAATCACAAGAAAATGACACTACTAGCCAGGAACTGTTTGCGAGGCATGAGTAAAGGAAGCTTCTGAGCCTTTGGGGGGACCCTGACCTTCATCTATATGGGAATTGTGAGATTCATGTGGGAACTCGGGTTTTATGCTTTTTGGGGTAGGCTTCCCTGGCTCCCTGTGAGACAATGACATGTGGCCACATCTTCAAATTGTTAATTATGTACTGCCCCCTAGGGATTTTTGTTTTGCTGGTGGCAACCTGCTTCAAATCCTACAGGAAATAGTTATCAGCCAGCTTCAGCCAGGATGTGTCTCATAGAATGCTGCACCTTTTTGTGAACTTCTTGTACAGAGCCCACCCCTTTCCCTAGCAGGTGGCATTCATACACTTCACTTTCTGGATTGTTAATTTTTCCCCCTCCTGCTTTTGTCTTTATTTCCCCAGGATGGCCATATTTGCATAATCTGGGGTAAACCGATCCCTCTGCTCTTTCAAAGCTTTGCCTCCCCCACCCCTCTACCACATTTCCCCCGAGGTTTTGTAAACATCTGCATTTGGGGAAAAAAGGAAGAGCCAACTGCGAATTAAAGACACACACGTGCACTTCCGTATTCATCTGTATTTTCCGAGGGAGGAGTTCTTCACACTCTGAAATGTGCTCTCTAAAATCCCATTTAAATCAAAAACTTTTATCAGAAAAATGAAATTGCTTTATGATTGAACAGCACTTTGCTTCTAAGTGCCTGCCATTGAGGCTGAGGAAATGACCAAGAGGACAGACAGTCTTCTCCTGAAAGACACCCTTGCCCTTTAAAGTTGTATTCCTTCGCATAGACTCTCTCATACAGGGGAATGGTCTTCAGCGATAAGTGATGACATTTTGGTATCAGATAAGAATGTTGCAAACATGCATGTTTAAGAACAGGCTTGTGTAGTTTTCTTTCATTTTTAATGATGCAGAAGATAACTTTCTTCATGCATTATATATATTTTAAAACACACACACACAGAAATCCTGAACACAACAACTTTAACAAATATATGCATGATCAAAACAGTTCAGAAATATAAGATCTGAACATGTGAAAGGGTAGCAGGTTTCTGAATAGGCTTCATCAGTGGAGGGGAGAGGTCAGCCATGGAGATTAGTTATAGGAGCTATTAAGTCTCCTCTGACACCCACAGTACAAGCTGCTTAACATAATCAGCCGCAATCAGCCAAACTGCTGTTTATTACAAAACGTTTTTCCCTTTTAATATTTTATATTGTTATGTAAAATGGTGCACTGTAGGGACACACACATTTTACCAGGGACAAATTGTCAGCAATAATAATTTATGGCTCTTCTCGTGACATCTTTTGAAATTAAAAACCGTTGAACGATACCTCTCCAGAGCTATTTTCTCTAATGTGGTTAATGGTTTGCACCGGAGTTGACCAGCCGCTCTCTGTTTGATGTTGTCACCATTTACTGGGTGTAAGGAAATGTTTGTATGACCAAACATCCATCAGACAAGTCTGCAATTCAGGGGGCTGGATCTGGTTCACTCTTCTCCCATTTGGTCAAGATTTGCATTCTCGGCGTGTCCCATACATATTTCCTAGTCTCATCTTAATCACCACAGTAATCCCCTTTTCACAACATTTTCGTTTAAAAAGAATCGATCATGAGGTGCACAAGGAATGCATGTAGAGTGCCCTTGAAGTTCACACTCTGGACACTGGGAGAAGAAAAATGTCCTAACTGTGCTATAGGTGGCAGTGGCCTACATTAGAGGATACTTGGAAATGATCCCCACATTTATCTAAGGAGAATGAGGGGGTTCAGAGACAGCCATTCCTGGTTGTCATTCCAGCTCACTAGGGATCTCGTGTAAGATGTCTCCAGGCCCTAGAAGGTCTGTGTCCTGAGACTGGTCCTGCCAGCCACCCACCCACCTGGAACCTGCCTAGCTGTTCAGGAAATACTGGACTGAGAGGAAACACTGGAAGCAAGACACAGGTATAGGATTTTATTTTTACAAACATGTTAATACATAAATGAGAAAATAAATATTATTCCTCTCAAAATGGTCACTTAGCAGATTAAATAATAATACTTATTGATACTGCTATTTCTCATATTTTTGGCCCATCTTGCTTACAAGTCACACAAAGCAATCAGTTTTATACTTTATACTCACGTCTTCTTTTGAACCCTAGCTTAATCACCTTTTTCATTCATCAGGCGTGGCTTCAAATGAATGATCATTTTGCACACTTTGTACATTCTTCTCTTAACGTAATCCTTTGGGATGTTTACTTATGGACCAATTTCTCTAGCGTCATAAACTTGAGGTGTGGCCATTTTCATTTTCACTTACATGCATCACTGTCTGGATGTGACAGGCACATAGTACGCGCTCAATGGATGTTCGCTGAGTAAATGGCTTCTAGAATTTAAATTCATTTTTAGGGGACAAAGATATACCTCTGGTGGGGGCAGGGGGGCTCTGGACTTTGAAGACTATTCTAATACAGGAGTTTTTATTCCTGGAACACATCTTGAACAAGGGAAGCTTCTCAAAGATTAGTGTTCATGGGGACTATATATCATTAAAAGGAAAAAAAAAACAAAACTATTAAGATTCTTAAAACCCCAGTCATCAGACTTTCTAGACCAGTGCTGTCCAATAGAAATATAATACAAGCCACTCATGACATTTAAATCTTCTAGTAGCCACATTTACAAAGGTGGAACAGGTGAAATTAGTTTTGATTAGATATTAATGTTTTATCTAACCCAACATATCTGAAATTTTAGCCACATTACAAGGGCTCAGTAGCCACAAGTGGCAGTAGCTACCACAGCGCTAACCTAGACCTGCCTTGCGGTCCATTTGACCTGTGCCTTCTTAGGACTGAGACCTTTTCAGGTAGACTGCAGGGGGCAGCAAAGGCAATGGCTGGAGGCCATGAGTGGTCACTTAACACTTCCTTGCCCTTTCTCTCCAGTCAAAGCAAAGGCTAGCCATGGGGTTTGTTCAAATTAGAACTTCGAAAGCTCAGGAAACACACCAGCATTCATGTCATCTATACTAACCACATTCTTATGCTGTAGGCCAACTATTTCTTGCTGCTTTTCCTTATTTTCAGCCCAATCCAACTCATGAAGATAAATATGGTTTCAACTAGAGTAATAGCCAGGGAATTGCGGAGACTTATTATTGGCCCTGGACGTGAGGAAAAAAGAGAAGGGTCAAGGATGATTCCTGGGTGTTCTCCTTGCTCAGCCACTTCAGGTGGTGGGGTTGGCGCAATCGCCTAGGGGAGAGCGTGTGGCTAGAGGAGCAGGCCTCCCGAATTTCAGAGCCTTGGGACATTCCAACACCACAGGCTGGGAGAGTGGTTGGAGCCAACAAAGAAGACCGAGGGCAGGGGCTGCCTGCGCGGCAGAGACCAGCTGTGGAGGCGGAGTATCTACAAGGCAGGAGTGGCCAGCTCTGAGAGCTGGAGTAAGCCTGCGTATGCAACAATGTGAGACACATGAAGTGGACGGAGAGAACAACAGATCCGGTTAGTCTGAGGACAGCGTGGCAGGTCACGCTGACCCCGCCGGCCTAGATAAGTGCAAGGGCTGGGTCACAGGAGAACTGGCATTGAAATCTCATTAAGTAAGCTGTGGAACACAGATAAAACAAGGCTACCCATCAGCTGTGAGTGCCTCTATGTCTTTCAGACGCCTGGGAATAACTACCCCTCCACTGGGTTTCCTTTCTGCACACAGAGGAGCCAGTGACACCCATTATCCCCAAGGGTCCTGCAGAGTGCAGGTGTGTGGTGGTTTGAGCCAATTAAAATGGAACATAACCTGAGGCCTTAATTTCTCAGCATCAGAAACTTTATTACAGAAATTCTTCCTAAAATGATTGACCTAAGTGTGTGTCAGTCTTGTACCTGGGCTTGAAAAAGTAAAATATGATAAAAACCCAAGATACACTAACTAGTGGGGGCATGGGTCTTGCTTTCTGTTGAAATTTAGGGAAGAGACCATCCCATAGGTCCTTAAATCAACAAGCATTGCTATAGGAGGATATGGTGGTACAATGTGTTTAGCCAGAGAGGGTCTAAGATAAAGTCCCCAGGATTCCCACAGGCTGTGTGTGGAGATCCGGAAGTCCTTTCATGATCCCATGGGGCATGAGAGGCCTGAGAAATTGGATAGACCAGAGAAGTCCTGTAGTTAGATAGAAAAGCTGAAAGATCTTGTGAACAGAGGCCTTAGCAGCGAGCTCAAATATCAGCTAGGGATGCCTCTGAATATTTCTGAACAGGGAATAACTGTGAAATGGTACTTTCAGGACATTGGTCTTATAGTTGGGTTGGTTCATTGTACACATTTATAAGGCAGAGATTTAAAAACTTCAGCCCTTACATAAAATAACAGCAGCCATAGCCAGGAGGTAGTCACATAGGATTACAAGGTAGAGCTACTCCAAGGGAAATCGGACACGTTCTTGCAGGGCACTGTATTTTAAGTGTTGCTGTTGATGATGATGGTGGTGGTGGTGGTAGTGGTGATGTTATTTTAATCTAGAGTCAAGGAAAGAACCGTGATCGCTCTCCACCTGGGACAGCTCTGTTCTGTGACCACTGCAGGTGTTGGTCCTGCCAGCTTGGGGACATCACCTCTGATGATGGTTACCTGGTTCCCTTGAGTTGATCGAAGCCTGCAGTCACTCCTTACTAATGAGCATGTACATCTGCATCTTCACTTGTATGTAACATTTCTCACCCTAGGAAGCATGCTCTTAACATGCAATACTGTCCAATATGTCCAGAATGTAAAACAAAAATCAGAAATACATTTAATAAGTTCAGGGGAAATGGTTATCAGTCTGTGTTCATAAACTTGTTGAACTGGAAATGCAGTGTGAACTGAGTTCTTCAAGTAAATGATAAATCAAGGTTGCTGCTGGGGAGGGACAAACTCTTTCAAGTAGACTCTACTGTTGAACTTTTCCGTCATCCTGCGCATCCTTTCCTTTGATCTACATTTCTAGACTCTAGCTAAGAATCCTGCTTAGTAGAGAGTCTAATGTACTCAGCTCCACCATTTCTCCTGAGATGAATATGTTTATATGGTGGCTTTGTCTAACCCAGCTGAGAAAATAGAACTGAGGGTTTCATCCCTGCTCCCTCAAACATTATGCTAGTATTATTCTCCATCTAAAAAAATTCATCCGACCATAAAGAGGCAGATGAAAACACAGAGCGTATGGCCACTCACATGCTTTTTAAACTCTATATTACGTGTTCCGCCAATCCATATGCATCCCATGCTTCTTTCAAATTTCATTGATAGAGAAGGAACACTTACCCCATTATACATTATGCATTGTATCGCTGATGGACATTAAAGAAGATTACAGTAGATTTACTGCCCTTGGTGTATTGTGTTTTTCTTCCTCATTGGCTAGGAGCTAAGATAGCCAGATAGGGCCAGCAAGGGCCAGTCACAACCGCTCATATGGTTTTAAAAGCATAGTTGGCTGAATAGTGAGTCAAAATCCCTTCCTAATGAATTTCTATCCTGAAAATTATCTTCCATGTCAGAAAAGAGTCCACAAGAAACAAGATTATCATTGTGGACAGAAAAGGAAAATAGCACAGATGCATTTGGTATTGTACAAAGAGCATATATGGGCATTTCAATCCCTAATATCACACTAGTTTCTGATGCTAATGTAAAATATGTTCTTTTTGCATTTATAATCATGATGAGCAGATGGCGAAGACGGTTTAAAGTAGTACTGTATGTCTATTAAAATAATGTGTGCTGTTAGTGAGGCTCCCCTAAAACTGGAGTTTAATTGCTTATAAACACATGCATTAGAAAGAATCATGATTCTAAGAGCCATGTGCTTTGCCAGGACAATAGTTAGACAGAGTTCCCCACAACAGGCTTCGGCCGCCACACTTCTAGAGGCAGCAGATGCTCATGCCTCGCTCTCTCCTCTCTCTTAAAGAGGCTTAATTGACAAAAATGTTGAGAGTGGCACAAAAGAGCCCTGGTTTCTTAAAACAAAAGAATCCTTCTTAAAATGAAACAAAAGTGGAGAAATTAAGGACAATGTGAACTGGAGGAAAACTGGTAAGGGAAGAAAGAAGTATGTAAGCTGCTCCATTCTTGTTTTTTGTTTTTTTGTTTTTGTTTTTGTTTTTTGCTACCTTGTCTCATGCAAGCCATCAACAATGGCATTTTTGTAATGTTCAGTGATTAATACTGATTGCACGGTTGCTGTGTTTTCTAAAAGTAATACCTGCCAGAGAGGAGAGTTGCCTCTGCTCCAATCCCAGGGGCTTCACCACTTAGGCACAGGGGAGAGGGAGGTGAACCCATCTGCTCCACCTGCAAGGCCTTATGGGAAAGGGAGTGCTCCAAAGGAAGGAGGGAGGGTCTTCAAAGCAGGCAACCAAGTTGGGAGGGTAGAATCCACCCAGAACACCAGCGAAAGGAAACAGATACTGTTTGCAAACAGGAGGAGGAGAAAGGGAGGAGGCAGCAGTAGAAAAGGCAGGCGGAGAGCCAAGGGCCCTAAAAAGGCAGCAAGTTTCAGAAAACATTCATTTGACTAATTTGCCTAATATAATAAAGAAAGGATGGTTTTATTTTCAAATGCAGAAGTGGTGATTGATCAGGTGGGCATTATATTTGCAGCATGTGGAATGAATAATGGTTATGAATGGATATGGAAAACATCTCACCAAGACAGAAAATAAAAAATCCATAAGCCAATACAAGGCAGAGCACAAAAATACCAACATACCAACATTTAGTGAGAGTTTAAATTATAACAGACTGAGTCTTGGAAGCACTCCAAAGAAACCGGGAACAGAAAGAGCTATGCGCAGCATAATGGTTTCTAGATAATAGGCAGTGAGAGAGGGTCTGCACATGCTTATGAATGTGGTATCAGCTCTCTAATTATTATGATTACCTAAGTTTAAGGTCAAATCACCTGTGTGTAGCTGCTAAAATGAATGATTTCTTTTAAACTTGTAGAAGTAGGGCTTAAATTACCTAGGATGGTAAAGGAATAGATAATTCACGTGGGTAAGATATTACAGAATTACCCCCATCTTGTAGATCAACATCTCTACTGAAGAACTGCATGGAATCCCACCACATCGGCATTATTCTAACAGAGAATCCTAGCAATACATTCCCCTGCCTCAGCTCTGTCTGTGGTTGATGGTTGGCCCCTCTCATTACATGAGACATGCACTCTTCTGGCAGTTTAAAAACGCTGCCTTGTTATAGAGTTTACCCCAGGTAAGGTGCAGTGAGATTTGAAAACTTGAACTCAGATTTTGCAAGCTTTGATCAGTCACCAAACTGCAGCCTGAATTTAAAAAAAAAAAAAAAAAGATTGGATGTATAGGATTTGCAAAATATTTGTAGTTTGTTTCTGAATGATGAAATTCCATAGTGTTATTTAAGTAAGGGATGAAAGATCTTACTCTTTATCTTGTGGGAAATAACTCCAAAATGCCATGATTTCATTTTTCATCAGTGTGAATTCCAAACAGTTGAGCACCAATACTTGAAGTGTCTGATCCAAAAACTATGGGAAAAATAGCTGTCCTGTTGTCCTTTTGATAGAACCTAGCTAGATCTCAGGATCAATGGAGTAGGTGACCCACACTTCTGTCCACTTGGCTACAACTTCAGGATTCTCCACAACCCCCTTTCAGGTTTAAGAATTCACTAAAACAACTCACAGAACTCACTGAAAGTGATATACTTCTCATAAGGAATACAAAGGAACAGCTAGAAGAGGTGCATAAGGTAAGCCTGAAAGAGTCCCGAGCATAGGGGCCTCTGCTCCATGGAGTTGGGCTCACCCCTCTCCTGGTACATCATGGTGTTCCCCAACCAGAAAGCTCCCCCAGCCTCCCGAAGCCAGACTTTTTCTGGGTTTCATTATGTGGACGTGCTTGGTTTAATGCTTGGCCACTCAATCTCCAGTCTTTTCCTGGAGGTGGGTGCAAGGTGGTGCTGAAAGGGCCAGGCCTCTAAGAACATGCGTGGTCTTTCTGGTAGGGCCAGCCCATCTCTGGAAACTACCCATGGCCCACCATGACTCACCCACCTCGTTAGCATAAGCTTAGGAATGGTTGCCAGGGGCTCACTATGAATAACAAAAGATGTTCCTATCACTCAGGGAATTCTAAGTTTTTGAAGCTCTGGGCCAGGAAAGGGGCAAAGACCAAATACGTGTTTTTTATTATAGGACCTAACAAGTAATAAAGTAAAACAAGTGTTCAGGGTAAAGTAGCCAGTTTCATTATGAACACAGTGAGCTTAAGGATTATCCAAGTGATATATCCAGCAGGCAATTGAATGTGTAAGGAGAAACTCAGGGTAGAGGGCAAAACTGGAGGCAGAAATTCAGAATTCAGAAGTCAGGTTTGAATGAAATGGTCCTCTGAGTAGTCCAAGAGTTTGTGCACTATGGTGGTGAAAAAATAAAATAAAAATAAAAATAAAAAAGACTTCAAGTTAAGCTGCGACCAATAGAATCCATGATGAGGACAGATAAACTTGTGTCCTGCCCTCTCTCACACATGTAATGTAGATTTTGTGTTCTGAACAAATGGTCAGGAAACTTAATCTGTGAAGGGCCAGATAGGGAAGATCTTAGACTTTGCAGTCTGTCACAACTACTCAACTCTACCATTTGTAATGCAGCCATAGAAAATAAGCAATCAAATGAGTATGGCTATATTTTAATAAAACTTTATTTATAGACACTGAAATTCAAATTTCTTACAATTTTCACATCACAAAATAGTCTTTCTCTGATTTTTTTCCAACCATTAAAAAATATAAAAAACATTCTTTAGCTTGTGGGCTGTATCAAAACAGATGGTGAGGCAATTTGGTCCATGGGCTGTACTTTGTCAGCTCCTGCTCTAAACTGATACGCTTGTGCGACTCCATAAAGAAGACGAAATGGCAGGATGTAAGGGCAAGGCCTCAGTTCACAGAGATGCATCTTGGTTCCTCGGTTGATTAATCAGGACTGACCTAGTAACCAGTGGAGAGTCTGCTATTTTAAGGAGTGTTTCATCTGAATTGGTGTTTGTACCTTTCAGAGAGTTGAACCTAGATATAATTCTTCAGTGCACGAACAATCCCATATTCAGATCTTCCGTGCATGTGCAATTCTTCTCTTGGCTTTTGGCCACCGCACTCTCCTGGGTTTCTCCTACCTCCAGCTTCCTTTGTCAAGTCCTGTCTGCTCTTCCTCCTGATGTTGAACTGCTCAGCAGTCGGTGCCTGCCCGATCACTGCCTAGTTGATTTTACCCAGTGCTATGAGGTTATGCGTCTTCCAGATCCTAAAGACTCTGTCATCTCTCTCTTCAGTCTTGACCTTGCCCCAGAATTCCAAATTTGTGTATCCACCCACCCACCTGCCCCACGTCTGTATGGGCATGTCTAGTAAGCACTTCTCACCAATCCCCATCTCAGTACATTGTAGGGCCATTCACCCGCTTCTCAAAACCCCGAGTCCTGTCTTTCTTTCACTCCCATCTGCAGGCTGTCAGTGGGTCCTGTTCAACCAGTTTCCAAAACATGAATTAGATCTGGTCGTTCACCCTATCTCCTCCCTTTTCACCCCAAGAACCAGGCCATGTGTATCTCCTCTGGACTGCAGCTGTAGTCTCCAAATAGAGCTTCCGGCCACCACTCTGCCCTCCACAACCTGGCTTTTAAATCTCAGCGCCAGGGGCTTAAATTTTTTTTAATGGACTTTTTTTTTTTTTTTTTTTTTTTTAGGAGTTTTAGGTTTATAGAAAAATTGAGGGGAAAGTACAAAGAAACCCTAGAGGAAGAATTCTCACCATTCCTCTCCTTCCCCTATTATTAACATCTTGTATTAGTGTGTTACAATTGATGAGCCAATAGTGATGCATTCATTATTAACTAAATCTCACAGTTTACATTGTTTCACTTTATTGTATAGACTGTGGTAAGTACTCATATATAATGACATGTCTCCACCATTATAATATCATACAGAAAGAATACAAAGTGTGATTAAAAAAATATAATGAATGTTTAAATTAAAAATAAATTGATGACAGTAAAAGACACATGGCCATTAGTCGCCCACAAAGTACTCCCCGTTGCTTCAAACACCCTTATCCCATTGTTTTTGCCACTTTCTGAAGCAGCGCTGGAAGTCCTTTCCTGCGTGTCTTCAGCTGCATGTCATCACTGCCTCCATGTCCTGAATCAATTCAGGCCACACATCGCTTCTGATACAGAAATTTCTGTCAAATGAAACCATTTTGGTGTGTCCTCATCCACCTTACTCATGGACCTGGCACTGTGTGACTTCTGGCTCTTCCCCAAAGTCAAAATGACCATGAAAGGTAAGTGTTTTGAATCAGTTCAGCACAACAAGGCAGCCACGACAGCGCAGCTAAAGACGCTCATGAGAGGACTTCCAGAACTGCTTCAGACGTGGCAAGAGCAATGGGATAAGTGTGTTCCAGGGGAGCGGAGTGTTCTGAGGGGGATTAATGGCAATGTGTCTTTTACTATAATAATTTTTTTTATTTAAACATTCACCGTTCTTGATGATCACACCCCTGGCAACCACTTCATCTTTTTACTGTGTCCGTAGTTTTGCCTTTCCCAGAATGCGGTATAGTTGGAAGTAAATAGTAGGCAAACTTTTCAGATTGGCTTCTTTTATTTATCAATATGTATCATGTGTTTTTGTCACTTGATAGATCATTCCTGTTTTTTTTCCTGAATAATATTCCATTATATGGAGGTATCACAGCTTGTTTATTCATTCATCTATTGAAGGAAATCTTTGTCACTTCTAAGTTGCAGTGATTTTTTAACATGGAAGCCAGAATATGTCATTGCTATCACTGCACACACTCCTCATTCTAACTTCCCATGTCCTATTGATTTGACCCCTGCCTACCCTTGTCATTTCCCTCTCATTGAGTTCCTTTTACTTTGTCATTCCTCTGTTCTTGCCTTAGAGCCTTTGTACCAGCTGCTGCCGCTCCCACCACTGGGAAGCAGCTGGTACAAAGGCTCTTTCCTTGTATATCTACACACACCACTACTTCTCACTCACATCTCACTTCTCATTCCCCATCCTCAATACGGATCCCAATCCAAAGTTACCACTCAGAGGCCCCAACACAACATCTCATGTTGATCTCTTTCCTTACCATTTAACTCCATTTGAACTTTTCTTTCTATTTATTGTCTTTCTTCCCTCAATAAGAGCAAAGACCCTCCTCTGTCTTCTTCACTGGTATATATACTCAACACCTAGAATTGTGCTGAATTAATAAACACTTTCATTTAACATTTCCTGTTTCTAGAAGTCAGTTACACCAAAGTCTTTCGAATACTTGAAGTTGAAATCAACATTTTGAAATACAATTTTTTCAGACTGTATGTTTTTTATTTGCTAATGAAACTCTCTTCTTGACTTCATTCTTAGTCAAAGCCCTGCCTATTCTACAGCCCTCTGAGTCTGTCCCTGGGTCTCTCATGCCTTTGCTAACACAACGAAGTTATAAGCTGAAGTGGCAGAACCAACGTGGTACGGAGGGTACAAGGGGACTAATTGGGTGATGTCCAAAGAGAAGGAGAGAGGGAACACCAAATGGACAATCAAGTTAAAAAAGCTAATTTGGTAAAATATTCTGAAAGCAATTCAAAAGGTAGAACATTTTTGAATAAGTGAAACATCCTTTGAATAAGTGTTTAGCATCCTAAAGAGATTCTTTTCAAGGACAACTTTCCTGAGAAGTGAAATAAGATTTGTTTAAAATTTTATACCCATATATTTTATTTAATCTTTGAATAAAGATGATAAAGGGGGAAAATCGGTGCTCAAGGAATGGTTGCAATCTTTGATCTTAAGAAAAGATATAGAACTTAAGGCTTTTAACTCTGTGGATTTAGGATCAAACTCAGTATTATGGACCTTTATATCCCCTACCAGCTGTACGATTCTACAGTTCTGTACATGGCCATTGTTCAAACCATTTTGTCATTGGAATAATGTGGTAGTAGATGAAAGGATAAAATATCCACAGTGCCCATTACAACTGGGTCATGTAAAGTGAATTGTGTCTCCATTGCCTAATAGGATGGCATTAAGGTGGAGAAAGACTTTCTGTTCTGAAAAATCAGTGTACTCACCAACTTGTTCACCAACAGGCTTGGGTGGTGGGAGGAGCTATAGAATAAAACCACTTTAGAGCTGGGGGAGGACTCAGACGACCCTGATTTGGGAGGCAAATCCTTCCAGAGGTGAATAGACTTGCTCACATGAATTAATTTATTATAATTCATCATGACCAGTGTTTGAACCCAAGATCTCAGGCTTTCTGTTCAGTGCTTTAACCTAACTCACTCCAACTGCCTTTCTCTTGTTGTTTTAAGTCACTAAGTTTTTTGGGAGGATGTGGGGGGGGATATTCAGTATTAGATAACTAGAACACACTCATTAAGGGCAATTCTTTAACATATATATAGATATAGAGATAGAGGATATATATATATATAATATATATATATATAATATATATAATATATATATATATATAGACAGAGAGAGAGACAGAGAGAGACAGAGAGAATATACATCTATATTTATTTTACAAGAAGGACCCCTAAAGGTCCCCTTCCCTCCCACCAAATCTCTTTAAAGAAAACTAAGAATCTCCCCCTAAAGAAACCTTTTTATATTAATTGCCCTGAAGGAGTTCTTCTTTTATATTCTGCTTTGCTACCAGAAAAAGAAGCAGGTATTACGAAGGTAGACATTTAGTAACATGTTCTGTGTTCTATGATTTTATCAGGCAATTGGGTACCATGTGATCTTGTTAATGAAACCACTGAATGTATTTTAGAAATATTCCCCATGTGTAAGCGTATCATTTATAGTTCACTAAATGTGATGTTTGAAGTCATTTCTAGAAAGCCTGGACATGGGGTCTTTGAAACCACTGTTTGTCATTCAAGTCTGAGATAACTTACAATACATTGCTCCAACTAACAGCACCATTTTCCAGAAACAGGAAGGCAAGGACTCTCAATCATCAAATATTCCTAATTCCGAGACTATACTGAACTCAGCTTAGCCCTCTTGGGGGTGCTTTGGGAGCTGGCTGTACCTCAAGTTGTTTTACAAACCCTGCTAGCATCGCTTTCCAAGCATAGAGAAGAATCAATTAATTGAAGGTTTGGGGAGGGGTATTAGAATGGGAAATACTTTTACTGTAGTCCTTAAAGCTCTCTATAATAATATTTTTCTCTTACCAACTGTATGATAAAAATACCATAAACTACTTGGCTTTGCAAAATATCCTCATTCTCTAATCTGCTCTTCTTATCCATGGTGTATCTGGATTAAATAGATGAGTTTTTGAGGCCCCTGATAACTAGTTATTACCCATTTAAAAAAACCAATAGACAAGTTTCCCCTTACTAATGAAAATAATTAGCCAAAAGCACTGTTATGATAAGAATTCATTTCTGGAGGACTTATTGTTGATTAGAGAAGGAAAAAAGGTTACCCTCCTTCATGTCTTTTTCTTCAACTTGGCTCTTGGCAAATGTCATCAATAAAAACCTATCAGGAGTTCTTCCTGGAACTGGCTTGCCCAAGTCCCTCTTAGACAGTATTAGCTTGTCTACTTCATCATCACTAAAAATACCTAGTACTTCTCCTTAAGGTCAGACTGTTTTCTTATGACAGTTCCAATGGACTGTCTTTCCTCTGTTGGCTATATTTTAAAACTACTGCTTCTTCTTAATATCCACTGTCTTTCATTAACGTTCTGAATGCTGTGTGCAGCTTTCTATAAAATTTGTGAATGTTAAGTACAATTTCCTTAGCTTATTATCTTTTACATTATTATCATTACTCACATTTTTAGCTTTTCTTTCGCCAAGAGTGTCATTTCCTCACCCTGTTTATAAAGCCTTTTTCTCTCAATAAAACTTTTGGGCAGTGCAGTTTTGCCCACTTCTCCTTCCCTTTCAGGGTTTATTAACTGCTCTTGAGGCGCTGAAAGCTTTTTCCTGTCTATTTCACCTCCCTGGTGCTCAGATCCAAGTAGAAGCTCTTTTACCTTCTTCTCTTCCACTTCAATCAGAATGATGGCTGTGCTTACTCTGAGTCACTCGGCTCCTTTGGTGGGTGATGGCTAATTTCTTGCTTTTATCCAGAACTGCACCATAGAAACCTTGTGCTTTTTACAGCAACCCCAGCTCTTCTACCTCTTTCAGGGGTTCCCAGATGAGCATCTCACTTCAAATGCCAACAAAAAATGCTGCTCAACCCCCTAACTCAGTAGAAAGCACACCACCATGGATATGATTAGGGTCCATCACATTGATCAAAATGACTTTGCTTGTCTCAGATAAACTCCCAGTAGCCTAATGTGATCGTAAGAATTTGCCACATTAGATACTTAAAAGCTCATCTTTGGAGAATTTTATGCAATTTTTAAAGGTGAATTTGTTCCTTAGAATCTATTCCCTGTAGACTCTTTATTTACAAATATACTGTGATAAGTGTTTGATTAATCAATAGTACATCTTTTATAGTGGTATAATTGGAAAATTGGAGAAAAAATTCTAAATTTTTTTTTTTTTGGTTTGTTTTTGGTAAGTGATTCCTATGAATAAGAAGTTATCCCATTCTAATAATTGCAAATTAATACATAGATTGTAATCATTTTTTAGCTATATAGAACCCAAATCTTAAAACAGAAAAAGAGAAGGGGTTTCAAGTTAAATATGGCAGAATTATAGCATATATTTGTCTTCTTTTCCTCCCCAAACTTTCCTAAAATGGAAATAAAGAAATTAAAAAATATATATATTAACACACAAGGACAGAGAGGACAAAAGAAGAGACAAAAGCAGAAGAGAGGGAAAGCTGGAGTGGCTCTGTGGGTTAAGCGCTCACTTTGCAGCCCCGTGAGGACCCATATGCTGAACTAGGGCATGGCCCCCAGTTCAGTTCTCACTGGGGCGTGCCTCCCAAGGGGGAGCCCCCATGCCTGGTTCCTGCCTTGTGCAGCCCCCCCGGCCACCTGTGTGGAATGAAACCATGTCAAAAACTGATGATGTACAACTGTGGAAACTGCTCTGGGCCCTCCCCACTGCTCTCTCTGTCTCTCTCTATCAAAACCAATAAAATAAATCTTTAAAAAAAAAACAGAAGAGGAATTCAACACGGTTTTTGAAGTTGAAAACTGTGTTGGAGAGTTGATAATCCTCTTAGCAGTGTTGAGGAAGTAATAGGCAAAATGCCACGGGGAGATGTCTAGCAGTGGATACACACACACACTTCAGCCCCACCAACCCTAGGGGAGAGTTGAGGTTCATCTAGGAGAAATTAAACAAAAGAGGCTTCAAATCGGCTCCCTGGGTCATTGGCAGAGAGGAGTGATGCTTGAGCTCAAACAGAGGGATGAAGTCAAAATCTGGGTACAGAATTATGAGACCCGGCCCCTTAATCTTATCCTATTCCTCCAGGGCCAGCATCCAAGTCTCCCAAACAGGAGACTGAAGAACTCCTCTTTCTAAAAATCTGAAAAGCCTCAGAGAGAAGACTTCAGAATCTGGTATTTAGGAATCTCCCAGCAGTAAGGCTGGCTTTAAGCCCAGTTGCCCCATGGGGATGCCCACCCTCAGCAAGCCCCCCACCCCCAACCCCTTCATTCTCACACACAGGTTTTCCAAACTGTTGTTCAGTGTTTCAGTCTTTAATATATATAAAAGATCAGCAGACACTTGAGGAAAATCTTCAGCATGCAGGATAGAGACCAAAATAAGCAAACAGAAAAAGGAAGCAGAGACAATATAGGGAACAAAAGAGCAGAATAAATCTTATGCAAAGAAAGAAAAACCAAGCATCTAATCAAGATAATGCAGTAATAAAATAAATCCAAGGTAGTATCAGAAAAAAATAGTGAGAGGACAAGAAACCTTTTGGAAATTAATAATAGAGTACCTGGAATTTAAAAATGTAGACACTTTATTCCACAAAATTAACATTCTCTAGAAACCTGAGTAAAAAATGGAGAAATGATTTCCAAAAATAAAATTACAGAACCAATCTCTATACTCTCACATGTGACTAATAAAATTATCAGAAACACTGAACAAAGACAACAGACACAACAAAATTATCAGAGAAATGATATATGAAAATTTCCAGAACCTAAAGTTGTGAGTATCCAGATCAAAAGGAACCACCAGGTACTCAGCATGAAGAATAAAAAGCACAAGTGCCAAAGCCACATGGTAGTAAAATATCAGAACACCAGTGATTCAAAGATGTCCCTAAAAGCTTCCAAAAAGAAAAAACAGGTCACACACACAGATGTCACTATTTTCTAAATTCTGAAGGACCATGATTTTCAAACTAGAATTTAATGTTTGCCAAAATATCAACCAAGCAAGAGAAGATAATGTCTTAGCTTGGGTTGCCATGACAAAATACCATAGACTGGGTGGCTTAAACAACATAAATATATTTTCTCATAGTTCTGGGGACTGGAAGTTCAAGATCAAGGAGCCAGCAGGTGACAAGTCTCCCCTTGGGTTGCAGACACTGCCATCTTGCTGTGTGCTCACATGATCTCTTCTTTGTGTACACACAGAAGAAGGGGAGGGGGCAAGTTAGCTCTCTGGTGTCTCTTCTTACAAGAACACTAATCTTATGAGATCAGGATCCTACCCTATGACCTCATTAACCTCAATTACTCCTTACTCCAAAATGTAGCTACACTGGGAGTTGGGGCTTCAATATATAAATGTGGTGGGTGGACATACACATACATTCAGTCCTTAAAAGATAGCACAGAGGCCATTTTATAATGTGCAGATACAAATGATTAGCTTATTACTCCACCTACCTTAGGAAGCTTTTGGAGAATATGCAAATGAGAAAGGCCCAGAAAGAAGCTTAGGATCCAGAAAACTGGGGCCTGGTATGGAAACATCCCAGGACAACTGATGTAGGGGCTTCTTTCATGAGACTATAACATCATGAAATGCCAAGGTTCCAAAGATCTCAGAATTCATGTGATCTAACTCATAGGATAATTAGCGCAGCACAGAGACCAAGGGCATGGCTTGCATCTCCCCAACATGGGTGTCCAACTTTTCATTTAACTTCTCTTCTTCAAACACAGAAACCACAAAGTCAACATGCTCAAATTTCAACCCTCAATTTCCCCACCAGGGTGTGTCTCTTGCACTGTGTCCTGTCTCAGTGACGAGTACCATCATGCATCCAGCTGCAGAAACACGACACCAACACCTCTCTAGACCACACTCTCATCATCTGTTACTAGGATCTCTGCTGTGACCTTCTAACTGGTCTTCTGTGTACCCTGAGCCCCACTCTACACAGAAAGTTCCTTCAAAAGGCAGAGTTGAACATATTTCACATTCCACAGTGAAATTCCACATTTGTCAGTGGCTTTCAATGCTCTGAATAAAGACCATGCCCCTTAACATGGCTTAGAAAGTTTTGCATGGTATAGCCATTCAGGTGTCTCCAGCTTCATCTTATACCAAGGTCCCCTTCAGTCTCCACCCAGCCACATCACTCTCCTCTCCGTCCACTTCACACTTTATATCTAGTAAACTGTGGGCTCCCAATAAATAATTCTTGAACATATACTATCATCCAGATGCGGGCTTGAACCCTAGGATGTCTTTAAACACATTAACTTCCCTGAACCTCAATTTCCTCATCTATGGAATGAAGATAATAATGGTACCTACCCATGGGTTCTTATCAGGATTCAACAAGATAATGACAAAAAAAGAACTTATCCTAGTGCCTGCTCAGCACACAATACGAACCAAGAAAAATTTAAGTATCTAATACTGTGCAGAATACCATCCAAACATTCCTGTTTCCATTAGTAACTGGTCATGCAAGTCATTTATTAATTTATCTGAACCTTTAAAACTCCATTAACATTTTCAGTCTATGCACATTCTTGGGGATAATAAATTTTATGACTTTATTACCCTCGGTGCAAAACAGTCAAGTAATGCCAAGGGTGTGCTGGTGTTGGCTTGTCCAGCTTCTAAGAGCCAATAGTTAAATTTTCAGTAATTTTGTGAGCCAGTTGTTAAACATACTCATAGCTTTTATTAAAAACAGCAGGTTAAGCACTCACATTGCAGGCCTGGGATCTGAGGATTGAGTCGCAGTCCCAGGCCCAGCCCCAGCCCCAGCCCCAGCTCCAGCTCCAGCCCCAGCCCTGGCCCATGTGGACCCATATGCTGAACTGGGGTGTGCTTCCCACCCAAGTTCGGTTCCTGGGGCAAACTTCCCAAAAGGAGAAGCTCGCAGTTGGGCTCCCTCATAGGGTGTGCCTCTCCTATGGGGTGCCCCCAGCTTTTGGGGGCACACCTACCATGGGATAGGACCCCTGTGCCATTCTCACTCTGCACAACCCCACACCCACCTGTGGAATAAAACTGTGGAAAATTAATGATGTGCAACTATCTCCATAGTTGCTCTGGGCCCTCCTCCTTCTCTCTGTCTCTCTTTCTCTATCTCTGTCTGTCAAAAACCATAAAATAAAATAAAAATTTGACTATATAACATAATTGAAAGAATTATGTTAAAAACACTGGTAATAAATATTCTAAATCTGTCACTTCTTAATTATTTTGCTACATTTTACTTTTATCTATGCTTTTGAAGTTATTCACAACAGTTATATCAATATACTCATAGTAAAATTACTATCTAATGATGTAGTACTTCACATCTCTTCCCAATGCTACATTCATTGACATCACATTGATAACTTGAAATTGACTATTCTGAGAGTATTTACACCATAGAAATCAGCAACCACTATAAAAGAAAGCTCTTCCCTGACCCACAAAGCTGGTTTTTAAACATTTACTAGCACATCAGTGTGTAATGCCCAATTATGTAGACAATAGACACAGATGTAGACCTCAACATGAATGATAGTGATCTCTTAGAAAAGTCAATAGCTCTCATAAAAAATCTTTTAACTAAAGCATTCATTTTCATTACTCTATTCATGAATCCACTAGATTCTTCCTAGAAGAATACTGACCTTAAGCTTATAGACAATTCTTGTTAAATTTGGTTATCAGGCTTGTTAGTCTATTAAAACAAATGAGGAAGGCACATTGCTATTATGAAGGAGATGTGACAGATAAGATATTGACAGCAAATAGTTTGATGACAAAGGAGGACAAATAAAAGCAATGAAAACCTGGAGGGGAACAAATAAAGCCCAGCAGTGGGAGGTCACTGGTATAGAAGAGCCACTGAAAGAGTTACTTAATGTAGCATAGAGCAAGAGTTAATGGTCTTAGAGGTGACAAAGAATCCTTAAGAAAAGATTTTCTACCCTCCTTCTACTGTTTAAGAAAGCAGAGTAATGTGTAACACACATGCTAAATATCTAAAAATGAATTTCAACAAATAAGGCTTGGGAAACTGGACATCCACATGGAAAAATCTGAAGGTAGACCCTTACTTTATAGCATATACAAAAATTATCTCAAAATGGATCAAAGACCTAAGCATAAGAGCTAAAATTAGAAAATTCTTAGAAGAAAACAGCCAAAAAGCTTTATGACTTGGGTTTGTCAACAATTTCTTGGCCATGACACCCAAAGCACAGGCAACAACAGCAGCAACAACAACAAAATAATAATAATAGATAAACTGTTCTTCATCAAAATTAAAAACTTTTCTTCATGTACAAAAAAACTGAAATGTGTAAAAGCATAAAATGGGAAAGAATATTCGTAAACCGTAGATCTGATAAGAGATTAATATCCAGAATATACAATAAACTCCCATATCTCAACAAGAAAAATAAAAATTCAGTTTATAAGTGAGCAAAGGGCTTAGATAGACATTTCTCCAAATAAAATATATAAATGGCCAAAATGCATATGAACAGATGCTCAACATCACTAATCATTGGAGAAATACACATCAAAACCACTGTGAGATGCCATTTTATATCCATTAGAATGGCTATAATAATAATTAAAAAAACAAACAGGATAAACAAATGTTAGAAAGAATGTGAAGAAATTAGAACCTTTGTGCATTGATGGTGAGCATGTAAAATGGTACAGCCACTATCAAAAACAGTGTGACAGTTTCTCCAAAATTTAAACATACAATTTTTGGATGATCCAGGATCTCCACTTCAAGGTATGCGTCCAACAGAATTGAAAGCAGGGACTCAAACAAATAATTATACAGCCATGTTCCAAGCAGAATTATTCACAACAGTCAGAAAGTAGAAACAATCCACATGTCCACAGACAGCTGAATGGATAAGCAAACAATGTGGTGGAATATTATTTAGCCTTAAAGAAGGATGAAATTCTGATATGTGGTACAACATGGATGAACCTTAAAAACATGCTAAGTAGAATAAGGCAGACACTAAAGGATTTCACTTATATCGGGCACATAGAATAGTTAAATTCATAGAGACAGAAAGTAGAATAGTAGTTGCTAGGGGCTAGAAATGGAGAGTGGTGATAGTTGCTCAAAAATGTGAAGATACTTAAGTGAACAAATGAATTGTACATTTAAAATGGTTAATTATGGGGAAGCTGGGATGGCTCAGTGGGTTAGGCGCTCACTTTGCAGCGCTGGCGACCGGGGATCGAATCCTGGCCCTGGCCCTGGCCCGTGCGGAACCATATGCTGAACTGGGGGCTCCCCAGTTCAGTTCTCTCTCTGTCTCTGTATTTCTCTCTCTCTCTCTCTGTGTTAAAATAAATAAATAAATATTAAAAAAAAATAAAAAATAAAAAAAAATAAAATAAAATGGTTAATTAAATGGTAAATATTATGTTACATATATTTTGCCACAACAAAAATGCTTTATAAACATAAAAAATTAAAAATGGTTAACTTTATTAAAAATGTACAACTTAAAGTAGGCAAGCTCCTGATCTCCAGAATTATACTTTATGATATGAAACATTACAGTGTTTGGTGGAATTATACATGAGATGTGAGATTTATTTGTCATAAATACACTTGTAGACATCAACAATGACATCTTCTATTGCTATAATTTGAACATGTGGTCGGTGTAAAGATTAATACAGTTATTGATGTGTTTGTGGCAGGAGAGAGAGGAAGAGCAGGTTTGGACTGGAGGGGTGAACAGTGGGTGGCTTTTCTCAGGGAAGGTAAAAACGAGAAGATAAAAGAAGACAAGTTGTCCCAAATAATAACAAAGGATGTGAACGACAACATGACTGGAGGCAAAAAAGATCCATGGGGTGGGCTCAAATACGGTTGGCTTTTGCAGTTGTTGCTATAGGATACCATGCTGGACTGATTAAGCCACACATTGCTCCACGGCCCACTCTGCCCTTCCCATCCAATTCTTTTTCCCTTTGGTCCTTCCCTTCATTTGAGTCTGGCTCTGGGCTCATTGCCTCTGACAGGTCAGAGAAGGAGCATCTGTGAGATTCTTCTTGGTTTTGTGTTTCAATAACCTATATATTGAAGGGAACATAAAAAGATCAAGGCTTTAGTCACAGCATTTAAGAGTTTAAGGAAGAATGCCCGGATGGCTCAGTGGTTGAGGACGTGCCTCGCAATCATGAGCCCGTGCAACTCTATATGCTGAACTGCAGCACAACTGGTAACCATTGGGGATGGTGCTGAAGGTTCTCACCTCCCATGTGGGAAGCTCCCAGTTCAGTTCCTGGGCCTCACTCGGCCCCACATCCACCTGTGTGGCGTGAAACCATGACACAACTCATGATGTACAACTATGGAGACTGCTCTGGGCCCCCCACCCACTCCACCTCCAACCTTCTCTCAAAAAGAAAATAAATTAAAAAAAAAATCTTTTAAAAAGTGCTATATGATTTAAATAAAGAAGAGTTTAAGGAGCATGATCACTCGCTCCCACCTCCTACCCCAAACACCATGCGGACCAGAAATGATTTACTCTGGCTGTGGTGAGGGAGCAAACGTGAAGGGACCCGAAGCACTGGGGACATCGATGTGGGATGGTCCTAGAGAAAGGAGTTCTGTGGCTGCATGACAGCTCGGGTGCTATTCACGTTCTTAGAATGTTTTGCAGAGATTTTTGCCTGGGTAGGAGAAATCCTGGACTGAGGATAAATGTCGGAGGTGACATTTCTGTCAGTTCAATAGAATAGTGGTGCAAAAGTGAAATGACGTTATAGAAAAATCAAGAAACCCACATTTTTGTCCATTTGCAAGTTTGTGTACTGAGACTCATTGTTAGTACATAGTTTAATGAGCAAGAAGTAGAAAGATCTACAAAGGAGATATAGACCCTCAAAATGGTGGGAGGGGCAGGCCCTCGGAGAAAGTAATGGCCTGGAGAACTAGGACCTGCACATTCGCAGGTGACCTGCAATGTGGTTGTGCCCAATTCATCAACATGCTATCACGTCCATGGCCTTGGAATGTAATCCTCTTCTCTGACTCTCTGGTTGAAGATCGATTTTGTCTTCTGAGCCTGGAAATCCAAGCCTACTGGTTTCCATTTTGAATTCCCTGATTTGGGGAGACATATGGGCACCCACAGGGCTTTTCAGATTATACTTAGCTTGTCTCATAAGCACCTTTCCCACCTGGATCATGATGGCTGCTGCTAATATGTCTGCCACTTCATCACAATCTCACCTCTTTCATATTCCCAAGTAACCTCCATGCTGTGACCTTACCTCCTCCTCTCAACCTGTCCTCAGGATTAAAATCAATACCTGCTGCAGAGCTTTTATTCAAGTGATGGATAGCTTTGGAAACGCTTATCTGGGCTGCTTTGCTGTCTCCATCTGATACTCCAAACCGATCTTCAGCCTAAGAGTCTTAAAAAGTGTCCATATTTTAAGGAAAGATGGATGATCCTTTCTGTTTCAAATAAGAAGGAAAATCTTTTGATCAGAATGGGAGCAAAGAGGAAATTTGGCTGTTTTGTTTCAAGGAGTCCTTGAAGAGCTGTTAATAGATTGTCTTTCTTTTCTTTAATTATGTTTATGTTTCAAACTCGGTAAGGACCTGACTAGGGGAGAGGTGGTGAGTAATAACATCTTAGGTCTTACACTAGAGCCATAAACAGAGCTTATAAATGTCTTTTTGAAACTTTCTCATCAGATTATTTTCTGCTATTTGTTCTAGGCTCCAGAAACACTGAGATATCAAGAAATAGCTAAATTTCCTCTGGACACACGAATTAGACCCTCAAACTAATTAGATCCTCAAAAATATTAAAAGCTCATGGTTGCTCATTCTTATAGGTCCTCATGAGCTTTGTGCTTTAGCATTCAAACCTAAGAGGGGAGAAGAGACACCGTAGATTCAAACCCAAAATGGTCTTTTCACCCCATCTTCTGCAGGTAGCTCTGGAATTGTGTTTCGAATTAGTTACTCCCTCATCTTGTACTACAATTCAATCTCAGCCTTGTCTTTCAAAATCTGCTCATTCGATTTAAATTTTAAAACACTATCAGAGACCTCAGATATGCAAGCTCTAGAGCTAGCTAGAGGAAGTGAGGGACCAAAAAAAAGAGTGGTGGTGATGAACTCCTCACCTCAAGGGACTTGCTAAGTATAAGATGGAAGATAAGTATGAAAAGAACCATAATGTAATAGTGTCATCAGAGAGAAAAGAATGAATACTTGCATGAATTTTGAAGTAGATAAGAGAGAGTTTTTAACTAAGGGGCATTTTTAAAAGAATCCATGATATAGTGGGACTTAATTTGAGCTAAACCTGGAAGAATGAGTACAATTTCAAGTATAGATACAGAGCTGACAGGCCAGTTTGTTGGTTTAAAACAAGCTTGTTCAACCTGTGGCCTGTGGGCTGCATGTGGCCCAGGACGGCTTTGAATGTGGCCCAACACAGATTCATAAACTTTCTTTAAACATTATGAGAGTTTTCTGTGTGTGTGATTTATTTTTTCTTATCCTCTTTTTTTTCTTTTTTTTTTTTCTGGCTCTGTGTGGCCCAAGACAATTCTTTCAATGTGGCCCAGGAAGCCAAAAGGTTGGACACTGTGATTTAGAATACAAAGAATAGTAGTCTCACTCAGAAGAACTAGGCATTAGACTCAGTTGTAAATGAATTTGTATTAAATTTTCCTTTAGTACTGCTATAAAAGAAGAGATCTGGGGGATGCCGGGATGGTTCAACAGGTTGAGTCCTTGTCTTGCAGCCCCAGGTTCTGAGGATCAAATCCCAGCCCCAGCCTATGCGGACCCATATGCTGAACTAGAATGTAACCCCCAGTTTTGGTCTCACTGAGGTGAGCCTCCTATGTAGGAGGCCCCTGGTTCGGCTCCCACCCTGCACAGTACCATGCCCATCTGTGGAATGAAACCATATCAAAAACTAATGTACAACTATGGAGACGGCTCTGGGCCCTCCCAATTCACTCTGTCTCTGTCTCTGTCAAAAACAATAAAATAAACCTTTAAAAAATATGTGAAGAAAGAGAAAATGGAGATAGCCAGGGCTAGGTGCACTGTCAAGAAGTTTGGCTATGAAGTGGCAACAGAGAGAGTGACAGCCAGTGGTGCCAGGAGCTGGCGAGTGGCCTACATGGGGCGGTGAGTAACGCTGACAGTGGACACAGAGTGAAAAGGAGCTAAGGGTCTAGACATCAGGATGAAGAGGAAGAGCCAAGAGAGGCTGGACTGCAGAGGTCGTGATGATACTGAGGTGTTCATGGTATGTGACAAGCCACCTTGCAAGACAAGATAATAATCCCTATTTGCCCTCACATGCTTCTGGTTTTAGTTGAGAATTTAGTAGGAAAGTTAAGTCCTCAAAATAATTCCCTCCAAAGCAACAAAAACAGAATAACAAAACAGCATCCAAATTCATTATTGCTAGGCTTGATCAGAGATGTGGGACCAGTATGAAGAGTATAAGTATTAGACCTTGCCCATCATTAGAGTATGTTAAGCACTTACGTAAGTCTGCTATGCCTACGTCTGATGGTGTAGCTAAAATAAAGTCAGCAAGATCAGCAATCAGAACAGGACAATGGATGTGAAGTGAAGGAGGAACTGGCATCAGCATCTGGTTCCTACTGGAACCATTTCAGTCTCTCCACACCTTCAAGCCTCCAACTCTAACAATGGGGTGGACTGCAGAGAGCTGGCAGAAGTCACCAAGAGCCAACACGCACCTGCCCAGGAGTCCCCTGGACGCTGAAGGAAAAGGTTTGGAGATTGTGGTCCATCTTCCTCAGAGTTGAGAATCCCAGCTCGAAGGCAATAGTTTCCATAGTCAAGTAAGATTTTAAAAATGCAAGTGATTCAGTAGACATAGATGATTCTGAAAATATGCCACAGATCAATAGATACTATTCTAAATGGATAAATCAAGAAATAAAAGCTATATTGGGCAGAGTGGGCAGGGTCAACCTGCAGCAGAGAGGCAGGGGCAGGAAGCAGTGGAGAGAGCCCATGGGGGCAGGCCAGCGGGGGCTTCAAGTAGAGCCATTGGTGCCCATTGGTGTGGCAGTTGGGAAGGGTTGCGGGGGGGGGGGGTGGGGATGTTCTCAGACAGTGGGCTAAGTCATATAAAGGCTATGTCCAGCGCTACAGAAAGCAACAATTCACAGCCACTCCAGGCTGAAATGAGCATCCACTCCAACCAGGTCGTCCCCTAGAGAGAGGGGCCTGGTCTCAGGCAGGAGAGAGGGAAGGGCATGGAGGAACCCAATAGATGGAAGCCATAGGGAAGCCAAGTTAGACTTGATTGAAGGTGAACCTTCTGCTAAAGAAAGACTGCTCAGGGAAGCAAACACACTTTTCATTTAAGAAGGCATCAGTAAACCCGAGAAGTGCACACAGTCTGGACAGACACCACGTTCTTATTGACTGTCAAGTCCTTTGAGGCAGTGAGCTACCTTTCATGCTAGCTTTAGCTTCAGTCTCTATACTTCATCATCCTATGGACCCTAACACTTCATCAGTTTCATGTCTACGAAAGAGCTTTTCAAGTAGTGCCAAATTTTGAGAAACTACCTCATTCACAAGTTGTATCACTTCATCCATAGACCTGTGTGAAGGTCCTGGTGGAAACTTTTGTCACTTCATCCACAGATCAGTGTGAAAGTCCTGGTGGAACCTTTTGCCACTTCATCCACAGATCAGTGTGAAAGTCCTGATGGAACCTGGTATCGCTTCATCCACAGACCAGTGTGAAAGTCCTGGTGGAACCTGTTTCAGTATGCTGGGCTCAGGTCCAAGTGTTCACCTGAGACTTTGATCCTCCACTCTGTGTGGATTTCAGCAACTGCAGAATATTGTCCTCGGTAGACATCAGTGACAGTTTATGCAGAACTGGCAATGACCTTGATGCAGCTGGCACAGGCTGAAGAGAATTTTATAGTACAGTGTTACTCACTGAAGGAAGATGGACTGCGTATTGCCCCCATCAGAGGAGAGAGCAGCCGCATCTCCTCTAGGGAGGAATCCAGGAACGGTCCAGCTCGAAGGGCACAATCCACGTGGGCGTGGGCGGCCTGCCAGAGCACCTCACCTCTGCATCCTGCCGGCAGCTGCGGGCAGCTGCAGGGCCCTCTTGATCCTTTGCCTGTGTGTCTAAGGAATCTACAAGCCTCCTAAAATCACTTCTATTATCACTACTGTCCAATGTTAACTGTAATCTGGCACCTGTACTTCCAACAACTGTGGCAGTACATGCTGAAGCAACACTGTACAGGTAATGGCAGTGGGCAAAGCACAGTTCTCTCCCAGGGTCCAGTTGGCATGGGAAGTCAGGGTGCCGCCACCACATTTTGGAGCACAAACACAGAGTCCAGAAATAAGTTTTATTGAGATACAATTGACGTACAATAAACTTAACATATTTAAAGTGTAAAAAAAAGAGAAAGCAAGATTTATACTTTGACAATACAGACAAATATGTTAAAATATTGAAATGATTCAGTGCTAGCTGTTAAATAGCTACATCCAAAACCTTCTCTTCCTCTTTATAGTGGACTGAATGGTGGCCCCCAAAAGACACATCTGCATGCTAACCCCAGAACCTGTGACCATATTTGGGAAAGGAGTCTTTGTCTTATCAGTGCAGGGGTTCTTACTCTCTCAGGATAGAAATCAAGAGAGTGGACGAAACAGTTTTGCAGAGAGAAAGGTTTAATAAAAAAGCTTGATGCACCAAGGGAGCACATTCCAAAAGAAAATGGGTGTGGCTCTTCAAGGCTTATAGGCTCTGGGATTTTATGGGCTTTGGGGGTTAGGGGTTACCCCTTCCCTTTTGCCCTTTCCCTCCCCAAAGTATCTTCAGGCAGGTCCCACACTGAGCTTAAGCAGTGTACTTCCATGCTACTTCTAAAGATAAATGTGGGGAAGCTGAGATGGCTCAGTGGGTTAAGCGCTCACTTTGCAGCGCCAGGGACCGAGGATCGAATCCCGGCCCCGGCCCGTGTGGACCCATATGCTGAACTGGGAGCTCCCCCAGTTCAGTTCTCTCTTTGTCTCTGTATCTCTCTCTCTCTCTCTCTCTCTGTCAAAAATAAAAAAATATATATTAAAGATAAATGCCTGAAGAACAATATAAAATAGAGATGGTTTAAAAATGATTAAGAAACAAAGCCAAGCAAGAAGAAAACCTATCTTTTTTCTTTTCTTATCTTTTCTTTTAAGATTTATTTTTTTGTTTTTAACAGAGAGAAAGAGACAGAGAGAAGGGGGAGGGCCCAGAGCAGTCTCCATAGTTGTATATAATCAGTTTTCATTAGTTTTCAGCATGGGAGGCACACCCCCTCAAGCCAGGGGCTGAACCAGGAGCCTCCCACATGGGAAATTCGCCCAAGCAAGAACCAAACTTGGGGCCTCCCACATGGGAAGCACACCCCAGTTTAGTATATGGGTCTGCACGGGCTGGGGCTGGGGCTTGATCCTCAGACCTGGGGGCTGCAACACAAGCACTTAACCTACTGAGTCATCCCAGCTTCTCCCTGTCTTTTCAATTTGTTCTCTTTTATATTATTAAATTTTGTTTTCCATGTGCATAAATCATTTTCAAATCACTAATAAAAAAGAAAACACCAGATAATTCTAATAAATAGATATTTTTTTCAGAATTCCTGATCTAAGAACAGATGAAAGATTTTTATAACAGTATCAGCTCAAGACAAATTTAGAAAAAGTAGTTCTGGGAGTCTCCAATCTAGACAATTCTGAGGGTCAAGAAAGAAAGGCCAAGTAGTGAGTAATCAGAAGTTACCTGTTTCTAAGTTGCATCACATTTGAAGCCTTCGTCACTCCTGATACAGTTATATTTCAGCCAGGTCAGCAGTCTGTGTTGGGAGGACCATCCATGAATATACACGCTGCTTTGCATATCATTATGTACACCACTGCTTGCTCACTCCTGAGATATGATGAAGAGTGATTATCACTTATCTAAAATTACACTAATATTTTATCTGAAAAGAAAATCACACCAAAAAATTACACTCTAAGTCCATGATGCCTTGTTGACAGCCCCCACTACCATCAGTAAGATCTGCCAAGAGTTTTAGTTGCAAAACACTGATTTTGTAATAGCAATAAAGTTTACAAATGGCAAAAGTATGAGCTTGTTTACTCCCAGAAGATGTTGTTATTCATGCAAACTATGGGTCAAAGACAGTGGCTGTGATAAGCTGCAAAACTTTTTATGAGCCAGAAAGACCTCAAGGAGAAAGACTCAATAGAAATGATATTGCAGAATCTCAGGATTTCGTAGCCCCTCAAGCCCCGATTTAACATTTGGGGACTTAACCCTCAAGCCCCGATTTAACATTTGGGGACTTAACCTCCCCAGATGGCATTTAAATTTGTCTCAAATACATAGTGTGGACACTGACTTCATTTAAATGCAATATCTCAAAAAGTATATCATCCACATTCACAAAATTTTGATGGATGAGGCAAGTGAACATAAGCCAAATGTTGAAATGCTGCTGGGAGAGAAAATAGGGTCTGTACACATGTGCATTGAAAGGGCTTGAGGGGTTAATTAATCTTTAAATTAAAAAACCAGGCTCCATATCTGGAGCAAAGGTGAAGCTGTCAGGATCTTTGTGATCAGGCAGAAAGAGAGGGAGTCGGGGTTTATTGTAAGGGCTCTCTTAAAGTTGGCTGTGTTGTTTGCATCAACAGAAACTTCCAGACTGTGGACTCCCTGCAAGCTTTAATCTCCGAATGACAAGCTGTCTGGGACCCGCTGAATCGCATGCCGCTGCGGAGTCCTTGAACTCTAGTGCCTGAGCTGGGTCCTGCCAGGCAGCCTGTTGGTTGCTGTTCCTTAGCCTTCTGTGCATCTCCTCCGCGGGTCTACACTAATACAAGGGCAGCAGCTCTCCACTTCCCAGCCTTAGCCTGGTTCCTACCTGATTACCAGAGACTTTCTAACTGAGGCTCTTCACAAAGAAGCTAAATGTATTTAGTATGGGTGAGACAAATCGGTTTCCTTTTCCCTTAATCTGCATAGAACTCCCCTAAAATACAGTGTCCAGATTCTAACTATAGGTTTTCTTCCCGCATAACGTCATGCAGGAAATTAAAAAATAGTAATGATGCAGTTAATTCTACCAGTAGGAGCCATTGCAACATTCTATAGGCAGATACTAGAGGGTTATCATGGATCCATAAATAAATTAAAGTGCTTCCCTAAGACTCTAGTGATAATAGAGAGCTCTTTTGTTTTCCCTCACCACCCTCCACTCTCCAGCATTCATTTCTTCCTTTCTTCCCTTCCTCCTACTAGGACTCCCTATGTAATATGGGTGTTCCTGACCCTTCCCCTGTTGTGGCTGATTGGCCTTAATCACCTGTTCTCTTTTGATTTGTTCAGAGCTGAGCATGTGACACAAAGTGGTCTGAGCTGAGGTAAGCTCTGATGGGAAGAGGAAGCTGATGTTTTCTCCTAGTAGATGAGAGTTAAGTCCCCAAATGTTAAATCAGGGCTTGAGGGTTAAGTCCCCAAATATTAAGTCGGGGCTTGAGGGGCTACGACCCATCCAATTCCAGTTTTTGCTGCCACCATTCTGCAACGATGAGGAGAAGCAGCCTAAAAACAAGCTGACACAGTGCAAGGCAGAGCAGAGAAGAAAACGGGCTGCATGACACTGGTGACATTGTTGAGTTAATTAATCTGGATCAATTCTCACATAAAGCTCTTTCTACCTCTGGATTTTTTTCTGCCAATAATTCTTCTTAATTGTTTAAGCCAATGTAAAAGCTAACTGATACAGTGACCAACACAAAAGTAAATTTTATCCCATAGATGTCTAGCTACTTTCCATGCAAATTCCTAGATTTCATCTCCAAACAGTCAGACTGGCATGTTGGGACCACCCCTCAATGGTTCTAATTACTAGGAGCTTTAAAACACTTCCAGGAAACTATGTACAGAATTTTAGATTGGGATTTGAGTTTTAGATGAATCTGCGATTTCCAAGGTTCTTTGATATTTACTGAACAATGCCCCAACCATCTGGAGAGAAGGAGTCACTGCAGGAACACCCTAGCTTCTCTAAGGTCATTGGGCCTAGGGATGAAATCTGACCACCACCAAGGAAAAGTCTTCATCACACGGGGGTTTGGCCAGAGTTAGGACAACTTCCTATACAACGACTGGTTGCCTTGCATTTGCCCTTCTGCTTCCTAGAGGCATTGAGGAAGCATTTACAGGTCAGCTGAAATAAAAACAATTCATGATACAGAGTTCCTTAGTTTTACCACTAAGGCTTCTGTGAGGAGAACAACAACAGAGGAACCCACGAAAACATTCTTAAAGAGTCACTCTGTGAACTCAAGATATTTTTAAATCTTTTACATGGATGTTGGGTGTATGGCTTTAATAATAAGTTTATCTAGACCAGGGGTGTCCAATCTTTTGGCTTCCCTGGGCCACATTGGAAGAATTGTCTTGGGCCACACAGAAAATATACTAACAGTAGCTAATGAGCTAAAAAAATAAAATCACAAAAAATAATATAATGTTTTAAGAAAGTTTGCAAATTTGTGTTGGGCCACATTCAAAGCCATCCTGAGCCACATGCAGCCCACAGGCCATGGGTTAGACAAGCTCGATTTATACCTTACCTCCAAAACTGATTGGAGGTGGCTTGAAAAATACATAGGATAAATTGGATTAAATAAATAGATAAAAATCAAACAATATAAATGTAAAGCTAAGAAAAATAAATAAGGTAAGGTTAGTATATAAAATGGTTTAATATCCCATACTGTTGCATTGGGTAGACAACAAATTAGTCTCTGAACCCTCAAATTAGCCAAAGCAAAGAAGAAAACATACCTCTAATAGATTTACAAAGTTCAACAAATTTTTAAAAGGTTTCAAATTTTCAGGTTTAAAACAAGTAAATCATGGAGATATAATGAACAGCATAAGGAATACAGTCAATAAGACCATCATAGCACGAAACAGTGTCAGATACTTGCTAGATTTATCATGGTGCTCACTTCTGTAGTTATAGAAATGTTGACTAACAATGGTATATACCTGAAACTAATATAATATTATATCATATGTTAGCTATATTTAATAAAAATCTTAAAGAAAAAAAATGAAGCAAAAGTCATTGCATAGGAAGAACTAAATTTCCTGAGAAAACTTTTTCCTGCAGTAATCGGTGGAGGGACTCCGGGCTACAGAGAGCCTCGGGAACAAATTTTGGAAAACACGTCAACATAGCTGATGGTATAACCTCGTGGTACTATTCAGCAAGTGTGGTTCCAGGGAACGATCTAGTCGGTGCACGTAACTCTTTAATTATCTGCCTTAGTCCAATCAGGCAATTTAAAATCTCTAAATGTCACGACTTCAAGCTGTAAGGGTGCTACTTATGGGCATCTTATAAGGTGACCAGATTTTAACATTGGTAAAGCGGGACACCTTTGACCGGGGGGGGGGGGGGGGGGGGGGTTCTTGATTAAAAATTTGGTCTATCTCCCGCCGTTCCCTAGCTTGTTGTGCATTCTTTCCAAAAATCGGGACTTTTTTAAAACGCCGTGGGATGCGGGACAAATTGTTAAAAATCGGGACTGTCCCGCCAAAAGCGGGACGTCTGGTCACCTTAATCTTGTATCCATGTGGAAGAACCACTCGTGAGGAAAGCAGACCTGAGAGATGGAGAGAGAGGCACAGATGGATTTGAGTGTCTGAGCACCTGGAGTATTCAGTTGTATCAGCCAATAAATTCCCTGTATGCTTAAACAGTTGGAGTTGGGATTTCTCCATTCTATTGTATTCCCATAGTCTTAAGTGATGATGCACACTCTCATCAAAAAACAATGACTATGGGGAAGCCGGGATGGCTCAGTGGGTTAGGCGCTCACTTTGCAGCCCTGGGGACCGAGGATCAAATCCTGGCCCTGGCCCATGTGGACCCATATGCTGAACTGGGGAGTACCCTTAGTTCGGTTCTCACCGGGGTGAGACCCCAGCCCAGTTCCTGCCCTGTGCAGCCCCGCTCCCACCTGTGGACTGAAACTATGTGGGAAAACAAATGATGTGCAACTATGGAGACTGTTCGGGGCCCTCCCCCTTCTCTCTGTCTCTGTCTCTGTCTCTGTCTCTGTCTCTGTCTCTCTCTCTCTCTCTCTCTGTCAAAAACAATAAAAACAAATCTTAAAAAAAAAATGTGAAAAAACAATGACTAAATTCAGGAGGAAGGAGATATAGGGCAGCGCATACTCTACCTAGAGCTAAGAGAAGGTAGGAGCACGTTGATTCGAATGCCTACCATTCCCTCTACATACTGTAACCAAGCAGCAAAAGGGCAACAAGATTTATACTTACAGGGGAAACTGGAATGACTCAGCTGGTTAAGCGCTCACTTTGCAGCCCCAGGGACCGAGGATCGAATCCTGGACCCGGCTCATGTAGACTCATATGCTGAACTAGAGTGTGCTTCCCATGTGGGGGGCTCCCCAGTTTAGTTCACACCCCCTAGTTGGACCCCTGGCTTGAGGGGGTGTGCCTCCCATGAGGAAGGCCCCCAGCCCAGCTCCCACCCTGCATGGCCCCCACCCACCTGTGGAATGAAACCATGTCGAAAACTGATGACGTACAACTACAGAGACTGCTCTGGGCCCTCCCCCTTCTCTCTGTCTCTCTCTGTCTCTGTCTCTGTCTCTCCCTGCCTATCTCTCTCTGTCTGTCAAAAACAGTAAAATAAGTCTTTTAAAAAAATTTATATTTATAGGTCCCTTCACATTTCTTTTTATTGTATGAAACCAATTGCTTCTGTTTTTTATCTAATATTAATTATATTAGGAGTCAGTGAAACGATGCTATATGAATTGATCCTATATATGAACTGAATATACATCATTTGAGTCACCAAGTGTTGGGAAACTATCTCAAACAAGAATGAGATAGCTTTCTTTTCTAAAAGCTCCACTTTTGCAACTGCTTTGCCCCCTGCAGTAGGACTGACTTGTTCCAGGTAATCTATATTTATCAATAGAGTACTAACACTGTAAAAATAAGGCAATTATACTCCAGTGACAGAGCTAAATATTATGTCACTATATGAAGCGAATGACATTGTTAGTCATTTCTTCAGATATGATTTGCTTTATAAAAGCTGCATTTCAAGGCATTGTAACTCAGCAGGGATTCTTTGTCAACAATCTGCTATTTCTAGCTAAATTAAGTAATCATCTGGCTACTATGTTTAGAAAGCGTGTGCAGGCCTCAGAACGTATAGAGAGCTCTAAATGGTGCATTTATCTTCAGGGGACACCATTATATAGGAGCAGAGGAGCATCTGCTTTTAAGAGAAAATGGACTTTCTATTAGAATCACAGGACAAAAAGAACACTGTAAAGAAGTGACTTATGCCCCCAGAAGATCTAAGTGTGATCAGGTTGCCTATGAAAACAATGAAGAATATCTTGTCATTTTTCTTAAAGAAAACTCACTAATTAAAACTGTTTTCTCCTCCCCACCTCCATCCTAAGCTGAAGTCTTTGAAGGGCCCCTCTCAGACTGCTTCAGAACCCCTTCTACAGACATCACTCTATGTTCACAGATCAGGGATTTATCATTGTAAAGCATTACAGTGCCTTTGGAAACAATGACAGCCCATGTTTCTTGTGCACTTACTATGTCCTAGGAATACTTGACATTGTACATATACTATTTCATTCAGTAAATGAGGTGAAATTAATATATGGATAAGCATGCATGGGTGTACACACACAATACTTATTGTGTGTAAGATATGTGTACATGGTATATATATTTTATCCTTAGTTTATAAATGAGAAAATTAATGCTCAGAGGTATAAGAAATTTGCCAACTACCTCACAGAAAGTAAGAGGCAGAGCTGGGGCTGGCTACTTCTGAGGCCGCTCTCACTGCCACGCCATGGATGCCTCCCAAGTTACGTAACTGTCCCTAATATTTCCCCCATGACATTAAGCCGTGTCCTTCTAACTCCTCTCACCTTCCTTCTATTTCTGCCCATGGAAATGAGACAAAATATAGCAATGGCTTTCATCCTGAATTCTCTGAAAAACAAAACCAGAAGTCCATGAAAATTAGTGAAAAGGACAAGAAAAATGGCAGCTGATGTGTGACCTCAAGGGTGCCCACAGTTTGACTTCCAGGAGGCCTGTCCTGATCCCCAGGGCCCTGGTGCTCCTGTATACATGTGTATTTCATGCCTGTGCCTTAGCCCACTGCTGCTGGAGAAAAGGCCACAGGCCCCTGATGGTTTTAAGAACTACTTGCAGGAAGAACTACAGAGAGTGTGAGGCAGCCAGGGCTGGGCCTGAACATTCCCGCACATCAAGTTCACCCATCAAACTTCCAGGCTTTCTTTTCTACCTGAGATCAAGGGGGAGAGAGAAAGAGAGAGACCAAAAGAGAGAGAGAGAGAGAGAAGAAGAGGGGGAGGGAAAGAGATTTTCCTGCTTGGAGTTCATTGAGCTTCTTTTATATGAATTTATAATTTTAATTAAATTTGGATTTTTTTAGTCACTATTTATTTATTTAAATAAATTACTGTTCCCTTCTTTTCTCTCCTCTTCTTCTGGGACTCTAATTACATGTATGGCAAATGGCTTAATACAGTAGACTCTGAGCTAAATGGCACCCACAGGGATTCGTAGATGCCAGATAAATGTTAGACTCTCCATTAATCGTCACTTAAGCAATTGGAACTCTCAAGCAACTGGCAACATCTCAAGCAACCGGCAAGTGCCAGCTGCTTGAGTTCTGGTTAATGGAGAGTCTACTGTGTTATCGCACAAGTCACTGCTGGTCTGTTGTTTGCTTTCCAGTGATTTTTCTCTACATATTTCATTTTGTATAGGTTCTATTCCTATGTCTTCAAGTTCACTGATCTTTTCTTCTTCAGTGCCTAAACTGTTAATTTTATACACTGAATTTTTCTTTTCAGATATTGTAATTTTAATTGCTAGAAGTTTCCTTTGGCTCTTTTTATGCTTCGTATTTTCCTCATTTTGTTTATGCTTTTCTTTAACTGCTTAAACAAATTATAATAGCTGTTTTAACATCCTTTTCTGTTAATTCTATCTATAAAAGCAGCGTCCCGTCTATTAACTAATTTTTTTCCTGGTTGTGGGTTGCATTTCCTGCTTTGTGGCATGTCTGATGATTTTTTTAAGTTGGATTGTGGACATTATGAAAGGTATGTAGACGATGTCTGGATTTTTTATTTGTTTTCCTTGAAAGAGCATTGTTGTGGCTTTGTTTTGACAAGCAATTACTTACTTTCAGCTTGATTCCTCCTAGTCTAGTTTTCTTTGTTTTTCTATCACACATCTTGTGTAGCTTTCTCCCAGTGTTTGTTCAGCTTTACTTTTAAGGCGTGACAACTTGTGGTCTCCACTAAATGCCCTGGGGGGCCAATGAGGACTCTCTACTCTAGCTGCTTGAAGTTTAAACATCTCCCTGCCCTTGTGAATTTATAGCGCCCTGGCTGTATTTTTCTCTTTCTTCATGGAATTTTTCCTCATGCACATATAACCTATTAAGCAGCAAAGATCCAAAGAGTCCTTCATGATGTTGATGAGGTTTTATTTCAGAATAATGCCCCCTTCTTCAGGATGATGACACATAACTTCCCAGCTCCTCAGCCTTCCTGATCTTCCGTTCCTCAATTCATCAGCCCATGTGCTCTTCATGGGGTTCCTTCCCCTGCACTGTGGTCTGGGATTTGCCTCCAAGTGGAAACCAGAGTGATAGCAGGTCTCATCTTATTGATTCTCATCTTTCAGAAATCCGAGCCCTGAGCCGCCTCTGTTCAACACTGTTTTCTACTCACACAGGTACATGTAATTTGAGACCATATTTCTTTGACATGTGGGATTCACATGAAAACCATCTTTGGTTTGAAACTGTAGCAGCTTTTAACAGAACCTATTACTTGTGGTTTTGCCTTACTGCATTGGGGACCTCAATGCCTTTGTTCAGTGCCTGTCCTCTCAGCTCTAGTTACCACTCATTATACTGCCTTCTTTCTTTCTTCTTTTTTTGAGACAGAGAAAGTGAGTGAGAGAGAGAGCGCGCGCAGGGGGAAGGGCCTAGAGCAGTCTCCATAGTTTACATCATTAATTGTGATATAGTTTCACTGCACACAAGTGGATGTGAGGCCGCGCAGGGCGGGAACTGAACTAGGGCCTCCTGCACAGGAGGCAAGAACCTTCGCTGCCATCCTGGCGGTTACCAGCTGCACTGCAGTTCAGCATCTGGGTTTGTCTGGGCTGAGGCTGGGATTTGATCCTCAGAATTCACAGTTGCAAAGCAAGCATTCAACCTGCTGAACTATCCCAGCATCCCAATACTGCCTTCTTTTTACGTTTTCTTTTACCACGTTCCAAAATTCAATATTTAATAGCTTAATTGTCTAGCACAAATATGTGCCTCAGCAGATGGGTACAGCAAGCCTGCTCACCTGACACCACTGCCCAGCCAAATGGTGACCATTGGTGCCTCGACTTTCACACTTTCCTCATTGGTGTCCTCAAGTGAAGGTGGAATGCCCTGATACTTACTTTTTTCATTCACAGACCTGATGACCTGCTTTGTCTGTCAACAGCAATGATGTATGATTTATGTGTGATGATGAAGCTGTTGCAGAAGCCAATTCCAGAAGCCAAAGGGTTCTCACTCAGTGTTGTATACCTTTCGATGAGATGATTCAGTGTTTCTGATGAAATATTGATTACTTATAGAGTTTTTCAGGGTAATTGATGTCAGTGATCCTTACACTGCTTAAGAATCACAGGGGGAGGGGAAGCCGGGATGGCTCAGTGGGTTAGGCGCTCACTTTGCAGCCCCGGGGACTGAGGATTGAATCCCGGCCCCAGCCCATGCAGATCCATATGCTGAACTGGGGAGTGACCCCGGTCCAGTTCTCACCAGGGTGAGACCCCGGCCCAGTTCCTGCCCTGTGCGGCCCCGTGCCCACCTGTGGAATGAAACTATGTGGAAAAACCAATGATGTGCAACTATGGAGACTGTTCTGGGCCTTCCCGCTTCTCTCTGTCTCTGTATCTCTCTCTCTGTCAAAAACAATAAAAATAAATCTTAAAAAAAAAAAAAAGGTTTACATGGGGTGCTTGTTAGTCATGTAAATTCTGGGATCCCATACTTAGAAATTCTAACAGGCCTTGTATGTGGCCTAGGAATCTGTATTTTAACAAACACTTTCAGGATACAATGGTTCCTGGATTGAACTTTTAACAAATTTTAATTTATTGTTTGTGAGAGAAGGGGCAAGGGCCCAGAGCAGTCTCCATAGTTGTACATCATTAATTGTGTCATAGCTTCATTCCACACAGGTGGATATGAGGCCACACAGGGCAGGAACCAAACTGGGGTGCTCCCACATGAAACCTTCCCCAACATGCAACCCCAGCTGTTACCGAAGCTCAGCATATGGGTTTACAAGGGCTGGAGTGGAGAATCGAACCCTAGACCTCGTGATTACTTAGCAAGCACTCAACTGCCAAGCTATCCCGGCATCCTTGCATTGCACTTTGAGACACACTGATCTATACAACCTCTGATGTTAACATGTAAGTGCACCATCAGTCCAGGTCTATAAATTGTATCTTTCAAAAGTGAAGTCTACATTTTACAAAGAGGCAAACAAGATATTGCACTCTGATTTTTATCAACAGATATCAATAATTAAATTAAGCATGGTTTCAACTTTACTAGCTGACATTCTTTTCAGCTCAACTTGGAAATACTATTATCCTAAAGAGGATCACTAGCACTTTTACATGATGATGTGACCTTGATAAAACAATACACAGCATAGATGGCATGCCTCAGATGAAGATGACCTGTTCTAGCCAAGAAGACACCTGAGCAGAGGAAAAAATTGATTTATTTTTCTATCTAAATCAAATCAAATGTGTCCCATTTTATTTGTAACTAAAACATAGCCATTGAAGCTTCATCAGATTTGTCAAATATTAGCCAAAGATACACTTGACCTGGAGTGAAGTATCAGGAATTTTTAAACATTAAACTCCTAGTGTGTATTAGTATGAAGCCAAGTTGAGCAGAACCCATTAATGTCACAGTGATCGGTTACCAATGGAAATAAATAATTCATGATGAAGGGAATTAGTCTAATTAGCAGGCAGTTTGAGTCCTTTGATAAAACCCAGCTCTAATTCCGTGAAGGGCAGGAAGTGCTGTCATCAGTCAGCCCTGAAAAGATTAGCATCTATTATGAATGAGGTTCGACACCCTAGCGAAGTCATGTGTGTCCTGGAGACAAACTTAATATGTTCCAGAATGGGACACAGTTTGTCTCACAAACACATCACGATTCCTACCAGGCTATTGTATGTAATAACAAGCAAAGATCAGTACTCCATCCCGTCACTCGCTCCACTATCCATCATTCTGACAACTGTACAAATACATTCTCCATGCAAAGGAGGGAGTGTGCCCTGAATACTTGTAAAATTGCCCAAGATGTCAAAGAAAATATGTGTTACTTTCTCACTCACCAAAACAAACACACAGAATCAAATGTCAGCCCTAAAACTGATGGTTTCAAAGATGGTGGGCAATATAGGATGTCAGGCATGGTGTACACACATTTTATTTGAAAGACTGTTGTCAGCTCTCTTGGGAAATTTGCTTCCCTACTTATCTTTCCATAGATATTGAAGTTACAAGATCAATCATAGGCTTCCAGCTTCTGCAACTGCAGATAAATGGAGATGGGGGTCCTAAGCAAAGTAGCTGCTAGAATTCCAAACTAATACATGAGGGAAAATACGGGGGAAAAGTGTTGTTGTTGTTTTATTAAAGTGCACAAATGGCTTGGATCATTGGGATGGTTCAGTTCTAGGAAAATTTGTAGTTTCTGAATTATATGTGGCCTAATGTATCTAAAAGATGTTGAGTGTTCTACACTGTGCAAGCCCCACATTATTTTGCAGCCCACAAGCCAACGCGACATCAGCTGTGTTTCCATTTTTACTTATGAGCCTTTTGAAATTACATGTTTCCTTTTTGCAATTTGATGTCATAATGAAGAAACTCCAAATTTGTAACTTATTGTATTGCTTGTTTTTATTGTGTAAAATTAATTGCTTCATTTATTTATGTCATTAAGAAGGGGGGTGCCATTTTGCACATTTTATCAGTTGCTGTAATAATTAACATGCCAATAATACCACAGATGCCTTCGAAAGAGAACAGATTAAACCCAAACGTCTGACTAGCATACAACAGGGCAACCCTTGTTGTTAGAGGGACTGTGTTTCAAAATTGTGGTGAGGAAGGTAACATTATGTGAGCATTCATACTCCATGATTAACGTACACTGACTTGTGGAAATGAATACACTTAGTCAATGTAAGAAGCAGCTTTTATAGAAGCAAAATAGTATAGTTCTCAAAAATTGTAATCCAGCTGTCCAAGTGTAGTTGAAATGAGCATTGATACTTTAGACTCACACGTTCTGCACATACTTGGTATTGACAACTTACTTAGATTTGAAAAGATACCTTAGTAAATATTTGGTACAGATTCTTTAAATCTGTTACTAATGGGGATTAACTATTGGCTGTATCTTTCTTTCCAACATATCTATAAACTATCTAAAAGCTGAAATATGCCTAAAAGCAGCATCAAAATCTCACAGTGTTGTATTTTACGTAATCAGCATCAGAGTGGAGTACCGGAGAGTGTGGGAAAACCCTCATTCACAATGTATGGGTGGGGAAAGTTGGATAGTGAAGAAGGCTAGTAGAAAAAAAATGATTCGTCTGAAGTATGGTATTGAAGGAGAGCTCTATGGATACCCTTGGCAGCCCAAGGCATGTGTCTGCAAGAGTTGAGAAGGACCGTTGAGGATAGGACATTGTGAACATCACAGGGCTACCAGGAGTCGGAGCTGACTCAACGGCATTTAACACAAGGGAATACGTCACAGATCAGCAAAATCTTTAGAATTTGGCGTATGCCTCTTCTTCTGACCACTCTTTTGCTCTTAGCCTGGAATGGAGAGACAATGCTTGGAGGTCTAGGGCCCACCTGACAGCCACAGGGATAGCAGCCACATACTGAAGATGGCTAAGTAGGAATACAGGTAGAGAGAGAGATAATCATGACATCAGCCCGGGACTGATTTAGCTTTAGATTCTATGTTAGAGATGAGGAAAAATAAAAACCCTCTTTTATTTAAGCTACTGTTTGGCAGGGTTTTCCTTTGTTTGCAGCTGAACCTCCATACTAAGCAATAGATGTATACCCACTCGACCAGTTCCAATGAAGCTGGGGGTCCAGTGCTTCTCAAACACTGATGTGCCATCAATCACCTGGGGGTGTGCTTAAATGCAGATTCTGATTCCAAAGACTTAAGATGAGGCTCAGGAGCATGCATTCCTCAGCTTTAAGGCGAGGCTGATCCTGCTGGTTCATGCATCATCCTTTAAGTAGGAAAAGTCTAGAGGGTATATATTAATAAATTGAATGCAACTTTCATCCATATGTGGGTTTTTTTTCCCCTGGAGAGAGGGCCTGTTGTTTTCATCAGATTCTCAAAAGGGTCTATCCAACAAGAATATTTAAAAGATATTGTATGGGATTCATTGACCAAAACAGAGCCTCAAGATGACCCTGGGAGTCAATTGCCCATCCCCCAAGGTCTTTGGGGGAAAGAGCATATGGACAATGAACTGGCTCTTCTCTATTTGCCTTCAGTCCTTCCCAGCTCCACTCCTCACCCTTCTTTGCCCTTCTCTGGGCTCTGGGAGGAGGACCCTCTGAACGCTATCCCCGGAGCTTTCTTATCACCTGGCTTTGGTTGGGTTGGGCCAGTGGAGGCCCAGAGGGGATCAAAGGCCTGGAGGAGAGCGCGGTGGGGTTTTCCGCCCCGACTTCCGCCCTGGGAGTCATCCCTCTGGGTTGTGCCCCGCAGTTACTATGGTTCTCCACAACAGGCTGCCCTCGCTGGCCATGGCATGGCATTCTTCTCTTGCCTCTTCAACCCGAGGAGTAGCTCCCGCTGTGACTAGTCTCTGAGTGCCTCCATATCCCCTGCCTGCTCACCCCTTTGGATTCCACTTCCTGCTGGACCCTGAATGATGTACACAGCAACTACCCTTTGGGTTACCAGGCCAGTGGCCACTTACTAGAACTCCAAACTGTTTACCAACTCTCACACCTCTCTGTCCTCAATGCCTGCTTTCTATGGTTTGCTGAGATCCCCAGTGGGATGAGGTGAGAAGTGAGCCCTCCTGCCACTGTGCAGGGACACGCCACCTTCTCCCTCTACCACAAGCCTACCACCTGTCAGATTTAAAAACAAAAACAAAAATCAGACTCCTTAGCAGAGAATCAAGGTGCCTTTCCAGTCTCATGGTCAACTTCTTTTCCATTCCTGTTCTTCCTGGGTTCCTGCTGACCCCTCTGATGCTCCCCAAACACATCTTGCTGTCTCAAGCCTCTAAACCATTTCACTTGATGTTCCTTCGTCCTAGAAGGAAGCTCTCATTCCTTAGTTACCCAGAAAATTCTGACCTGTACTTTAAATTCTGCCAAATGTCACTCCTAGGGACAGTGAGTTCAGGCAGTCTGTCGGTCCTCTGTCCTTTCAGAACATTCTGTCCATGCTTCCTCTGCCTGTTGCTTAGGATGCCGTCATTTGTTTGTTTATGGGCCTGCCTTTTCCATTTCACTGAGCACGCTGAGGACATGAATGACAGTTTATTCAGCTCCATCTTCCAAGTGTCTGACACATGTCAGTGCCCTTAAATATGGGAGAAGGACAAGGGGTAAAGAGAGATGGAGAACCCTTAGGACTATTTACATCTATTTTATCAGCCTATCTTCTTCTATGAAAAGAAGAGTAGCAATGTCCACTTCCATCTTCCAAGAAGCTTTATGTTCCTGTTAGATTTTGTACGTGCCTTGGGCCTTGGAAAGATGGGAAGGGCTGAGACTAACTCCCAAAGGGTCATATAAGCAGGACTAACTCAGGGCAAGATGCTGCTCAGTGATGAGAGATAATACATGAGGTCTGATCTAATGCTCAGGCACAACCCATGTACATCATTCCCCTGGAATTCATCAGATGACCGATGGTTTTTCCATTATTTCCACAATGATTTTTTTTTTTTACCTTGGTATAATATTTATCCTTCTTGAGTCTCCTGACTTATAAAATATAAGCTGATGAAAAGAGGGAAAAACTATGCGTGCCTTATGGAAATTCACTTTGGATTCATAATGGTGCCCCAAAAGCTAGCCAGAGAGAATGGCATAGCTTCAGTAGTTGTCATCTTCTCTCCCTCCCTTCCAATAACCCAGAGTGTTTATCCTCACTCTGCATACTTCCACGCTTGACCGCTGTATGCTTTGTCTCTATGAGCAAAACATAAAAACTCTAATATCCACCTGCCTCGTTCTGTATCTCTTTTGTTTCTCCCGCTACTTCATCTCTCCTGCAAAACCTCCCACAACAATAAAGCAAGGTGTGCTACAGCTAAGGACATACCAAGTACCAGTCACAGCTAAATCTGTGTTATTTATAGCGAACACTTTGGTTCATCATTATGGAGTGTGTATAAGGGCCCCTAGTGATCCAGACCCCGCTGGTTATTAATCATCTTGTTCTTTATCATTCTTCCTGTTGTGCACAGCAATGTAAGTGACACCTGTCTCAAAGCTGTCAATACCTTCTTTAGAACCTCTGTGTTAATCTTGCCACCTGTGCTTGCTTGTGAGCAAATTGCCACTCCCTACAAAGTCTCTTACCAGGACTGTTAGCCTTTGTATGGACTGCAAACCACACCCAAACTTTAGAGTCTTATAACTCAAGAATAGTGTCTAGGGAAGCCAGGATGGCTCAGTGGGTTAAGCTCTCACTTTGCAGCCCCAGCGACCTAGGATCGAATCCCGGCCTGTGCAGACCCATATGCTGAACTTGGGTGTGCTTCACATGCGCGAGGCCCCGAGTTCAGTTCTTGCCCCCCACCCAACCCTGGTTCAGCCCCTGGCTCGAGGGGGCATGCTTCCCATGCAGGAGGCCCCAGGCCTGGTTCCTGCCCTGTGCGGCCCCTGCCCACCTGAGTGGAATGAAACCATGTTGAAAACTGACGACATACAACTATGGAGACTGCTCTGGGCCCTCCCCTTCTCTCTGTCAAAAACAATGAAATAAGTCTTAAAAAAAGAAGAATGGTGTCTACTGGTCTTCCAACATGCTTACTGCTTAAGTATGACCTTGGCGGAACACTCATTTCTATCTTTTTCCTCCTGATTGCGAAAAGGAAAGGGCAGCAGTTGCTGTCCAGTTCTCACCAGCCTTGTGAACTGCCGACTCATTTCTAAGAGCATTTTGTCCTGTCCCCTGACATTTTTCACTTTTAGCATTTAGAAATAATCTCACTCTTCTGTTAACATTGTGTTAGAAGAGCAAGGTTTTTCCATCATTCTAAATACAGAAAGGAATGAATTGTGCCAAGGAATTTATTTGGACTCAAAAATGAAAGAGAGGTCTGTCATCCAGATTTGGTGACAAAAGCTCCTAGTTCGGAGCTATTGAAAGATCAGAATGTGATGGAGGATGTGCTTTTTCCTTCCCGCTCTGATTGTTTCTCATATGGTCTCATTATTTTGAAGTGTATTGGGTGTGACAACAGCTGCTGTGTCCCCCAATATCACTCTTCTCTTTCTCTCTCAACATAAAAGAACTTCTCATTTTTGATGGCTTGCAGCCACCTGGAGAAACTACACTTTCACCCTTTGTTGCAGCTACAGATGGCCACATGAGTAAGTGCTGGCCAATGAGATGTGAGCGAATGCAATTTACAAACTAGGCCCTTAAAAGGAAGGAGCCTGTCATTCTCCCTCTCTTCCCGTTGGTGAGATGTGGAAGCGGAACATCATGGACATGCCGGTGAAGGCCACACACTGAGAGAGGCGGAGCAGTAAGATAGGAAGCGCCCAGGCCTCTGATTTGTCTCTAATATTCTTCAGATGCCACAGTAGTTAGGATCCCTCTGTTAGAGATCCAAGTGACTGTTTCCCAGCTTAGCAACAACAACCCTCTCACCTTGCTACCCCTTCTGCTAACTTCCTTACTACGAATGGAACAATGGGACCTTACATCCTAATTTTTCAATTCCTTTCTAGTATTTTACCTCTTGAGAACCTTACATGAGGGTGAAGTTCATTATCCCATTTTACAGAAGAGGTCACTAAGACTAAGTGACTTACTCTCAGTGTTGGGATTACCATTTATTGGAGGGTACAGAGAAGATCCAAGAATCAAGACTCAAGATTCAAAGATCTCAAGAAGTGAGGAGCCCAGGAATGCGTTGGCCTTTCACAGTGGCATGTGTCCTGCTGTGTTCAGTTGGCAGGACATTTCCGATACCTATGACTGGCTACTTCCTTGCTGACCACTGTTGACATTCCTAGAGATTGTCCCCAGAGCCCACCAGCACTTGACTCTGGCCTTCCTGCATTAACACTCCTCTGCAGCATCACTGTGGGCCGGGGAGGTGGCTCTGTTCCAGAGGCCACCACTGTCACCCTGAGAAGCATCTGGCCACACCAGGATGGTTCTGCTCCTGTGTGGAATGTTCGCTCTCCCCTGCAGAGCTTCACTGCAATCACTCTGCCCGTTTCCCGTGCCAGATGCCCTTGGATGCCTTCCCTGAAACAGGGCGTCAGTGAGTACTTGGCCCAAGGTCGGCTGTCTTCCACATCTTGATGGTCGAACAAGCAGAAAGCTGAACACTCTCATGGGCTGGAGGCGCTGAAGCTTAGCACAACTGCAGCTTGACCCAATGAGAAGCATCAAAGGACAGAAGTTTTTGTGTCCTTGAGAGAAATTGTATGTTGACTTTGGAACCTCGCACGTCACTTGCCTGCCCTCGGGTCTCTTGTCTAACCCCTGCTTCTCCACCAGGTGGTCAGCCGGCTTTGGCTGCTCCTGGGGTGGAGAAAAGCCTGAGCAAACGTAAGACCTTATACAGAGTTGGTTCACAAGAAGCTAAGGCTACTTGTAATAGCATAAACTAATTCTGATTAAAGGATCAATAAATGCAGATGTCAGCCCTTGAAAGCATGTGCAATATTTTTAAAGTATCCAAACGCAAACCGGAACAGAAATCTGGGGCATGTGGTAACTAAATGGGGGAAGTATGTTGGCTAAACTGCAGAATGAATAAGAATGTAGTTCATGGGACTCACCTGTTAAAACGCAGATTCTGACTCCGTGGCTCCCAGTGTGGCCTGGATTCTGATCTCTGGCAGACTCCCTAGTGATGCCAGAGCATCTCCGTGACCCATCACACTTGCAATAATCACCTGTATGTTGATCCACTTCTGCTCATGATAGCAGCAGAAGCATAGCTATAGTTCTAACCAATCTCTAAGCTCAAAGGAGTTGCCACATTTTATATCTCCCTAGATAACTAAAGGAAATTAATAGTTATTAATTATTGGGAGTTAGGAAGAGGCTTCTTAGTAGATTAGAATCTCCTGTGGGCTCAAGACTCAGTGACCTGTTTGCAATGCTCCTAGTCACTGACTGTCTGGCATGGAAGAAGCAGCTACCTTCTTGGGTGACTCCATGGTGCAGGGTCTGGAGTGACCGTGCAGGTCAGGAATGCTGTGTTGCCGATTTCCCAGAGAGCAGACTCTGAGACGGAGATCAGCAAGCAGGATGTTCTTGGCATCAACACCTGTGGACAAGAGGAAGCACAACTGGGCAGCAGACGCCTAGCTTGGATGCTGGCCTCAGGATGTCCTTAGTCCCTAGGAGCTCTGAAGTAGGGATGGCGCTTCACAGTTGTCCCAAGTGGAACCAGAGTGCCAGGCCTTTCTACCCTTGTGTCGATCAGTCATTGGATGCAGGCTGACCCTGGAAAGAGCATAACCTTGAGCAAGGCCGGTGTCTTCTGCAGACAGCTGACAGGTGGGACTGTCCAGAAGCTGGTGGATAAGGTTTATTCCTGAAAGGAGACCTGAGGGGTGCATCACTATGCCCCCCACATGCTGTCTACTAGACGCTCCCAAGGATCTTATAAAAAAGCTTTCCCTGGTCCTCAGAGGTAGAAGCCTGTGGCTGATCCCATAAATTGCCCTCTGAACAGCAAATGCCCACACTCTCCTTTCTTGTATCCAAAACCTTAGTTTTATTTACCCTCCACCAAGCAGCCATGTCCTTTAATGGGGACAGACTCTAGCTTACACTTTACGGTGATCTCATTCTCCTTACCAGGGACAGTTTGGACATAATACAATGACACACTTATGTCCAGTGAGACTTGAGGGATGTGGGCTTCTAGAAAAGCGTTCCTCATGCTTAAGACTGTGAGAGAATGTTCCTTCTCTCTCTTCTTCAGATCAATGCTATTGTGTCTGAATGTGATGGCTGGAACTGCAGCATCCATCTTGCAACCATGAAGGTAAAGGCCTAGAGATAAAATCCAGATGGCAGAACATAAAGATGGAAAGAACCTGGATCTCTGATGGTGTCATTATTTTATCCTAGAACTGCCACTTCTGGACATCTTATGGGAGTTGATAAATATCCTTACCTTGTAATCATTGAAGTTTTCTTTTTTAATTGTATGCAACATCTTAACAAGTTCAATGTTTAATTAATACTCACTGAAACAATAATTGAGTGAATGAATGTCAAAAGGCTCAGTCACCTCATATGAGGCAGAGTGGCATAGACTTCATCATTCTACACTTTCATTCTGCTCTGCGTGGATTTGGAGTGAACGAGTGCAACGGAAGAGAATAAGATAAAAAGAGTACTTGAACTTAGGACAGAGGGAGTCTGGTTGTTTATAGCAGGGCTAGAATTAGAAAGTCTCTTTAAGTTTGTCCCGACTATAGGCCAGCTGCTCTGGTGGGGGTTGTGTGCTGATGGAGGATTGTGAATCACCCCAAGAAAGCAGAGCAGTGATCGGACTTGCCTGGTAATGCCACACACTTAATGTGAATGATATCTTAGAAATAGCCCTCCAATTGACAGTCACTAAGCCTCATGCCAGCTACTTTGTCTTTCATTCTATAATTAAACAGGATTTCTTTTCTTGGGTTTGGAGCTTGCAGGAACTCCATCTTTTGACTAATTCACCTTCAAATCAGTGCTGTGTCTTGATGTATTACAGCGATAGGCTGCAGCACACATGCAATCCATCATAGCAGTCAGCTGTTGCTGGGCTCCCCGCATCCAGAAACCAAGCCAGCTGTTGTTCTGACACATCAGAGCAATGCATCACCCATATCTAGGACACTAGATGATCTATTACTCTAAGATGGCACTGTCCAGAATAGAGATAGTCCTGGGGCACACAGGGCATCGTGCCAGCTTGACACAGACCTGCTTGAGGCTGGGAAAGACCTTTCTAACACTGAGTGGTTTGAAATAGATTGGTTTCCCAGGCCCAGTTCAGTGGTTTTAATAAGGGGGTGCAGAAGCCTTCACATTTATTGTTGTTATTGATCAAACTCAAGACATCAATTTCTTAGTAATGTATTTCTGAAAAATCAAAGCCATCCCTGACAGCATTTTATGTATCTTAATCTGTATTGTTGATGATCAGAATTGTTTTTACACAAATCTTTGAAGTCAGCAAATGATATAGGTTGCTGGTCCAACATCAGGGCCCCCAGTTGGGTATGTGTAAAGAAAAACTGTTTAAATATTGACTGCTGAGAATTTGCTAAAGCATCTACTTCCAGTTTGCTTTTTGTTCAAGCGAAAGTTTGCATCATTAGGATCCGCATTACCTTGGTGCACAAGAGCACATGCCATGGTCCCCGAATCACTGACATGAAATACTTGGGGAAGAACTCGTGTAGCTACCCTTCACCCACATTCTCCAGCGTCACCAGCCCTGGCTTGTCTGAAGAGGAAATTGACCCAGAAAATGGAGAGATTGGAAAATGACTTACAAAAACTCTGAACTGTTGATGCTCAGTTTTCTATCTCAGTTATATAGAGGCCAAGTGTTTATAAACAATTCCTCAGTTCCTGAAGCTTCTTGAAGAAAGTCTAATAAAACGATTTTCCTGGCGGTGACTCCAGTGGCACAAAATGAACCCTTTTGTACCTAAGTTTCCCCATCTGCAAGAAAATGTAGTGAACAAGAAGAGGTGACTGCCTACAATTGGAGGAGGCAACACAGGCAATAAAAATCTTTTTGGGGAACATAGCAACCCTATGCATTTTTTCCCTTTTTTATTGTGGCAAAATACACATAATATACAATTTAGCATCTTAATAATCTTTAATTGTATAATTCAGTGGTATTGGACACATTCATGATGTTATACAATCATCACCACCATCCATCTCATAACTCTTTTCATCTTAGAAAATTGAAGTTCTATAACCATTAAATGATAACTCTCCATTGCCCCCATTTCCATCCCCTGGAAATCTCCATTCTACATTCTGTCTCCGATTTTGACTACTCTAAGTACCTCGTATAAGTGGAATTGTACAATATTTGTCTTTTTTGTGACTGACATTTCATTAGTATAATGTCCTTAAGGTTCATCTATGTTATAGCATATATCAAAATGTCCTTTCTTTCTAAGGATGGATAATATTTCATAGGTAGGTAGGTAGGTAGGTAGATAGATAGATAGATAGATAGATAGATAGATAGATGCCATTTTTTGTTTATCCATTCTTCAATCAATGGACACTTGGGTTGCTTCCATGTTTTAGCTAATGTGTTTTAATGTATAAATATGGGTGTGTAAAGAACTCACCGAGACCATGTTTCAGTTCTTGTCAGTATATACTCAGAAGTGAAATTGCTGGATTGTATGTTAATTCTACTTAAAAATATTTTTTGTTTTTGAGAGAAGGTGAAAGGGAGTTTGGAGGGGTGGAGAGAAGGAGGACCCAGAGCAGTCTCCATAGTTGTACATCATTGGTTGTGACATGGTTTCATTCCACACAAGTGGATGTGAGGCCATGTGTGGTAGGAACCAAACAGGGGGCCTCCTGAATGGGAGCCAAGAACCTTTGCCACAGGGCTCGGCAGTTGCCAATTGTGCCACAGTTCAGCATGTGGGTTTGCACAGGCAGGGGCCAGGATTCAATCTCCAGACCTCGCGGTTGCAAGGCAAGCTGCTGAGCTGGCCTGGCACCCCCTACATTAACATTTGTGAGGGACTGCCTTTCTATTTTCCATAATGGCTCTACCATTTTACATTTCCACCAACAGTGCACAAGGGTTTCAACTTCTCCACATTCCCATCAACACTTGATGTTTCTGTTTTGTTTTGTTTTTGATAGTAGCCATTGTAATGAGTGTGAGGTGTTATCTCACTGTAGGTTTGATTTGCATTTCCCTACTAATAAGAATCTTACGCATTTAACAACAAAATGTTAATTTTACATACAAAGGAAAGTTAACCAAATAATACAGAAAAGTTTGATTCAGAAATCTTTCAGTCTTTGCTACTCTCTATATGGCCAAAAAAATAATTCTGATGATGATTTCCATAAGAAAAACACCCCAAGATCAAATTTCAGGCACCTCAATGGAATTAGAATTTCCACTCAGCAATTCTGTTTCAGGTTCATTCTCCTTGTCATTGCCAGTCGAAATTAGACCTCCCTCATTTATACAGAATGATCACTTCTTACCTCCCCACCAAGGAGAGCAGCGGGAGTCCGGGGCATTTATATTTCGGAGAGCAGTAAAGGCTGTGTCTTCGCTATAGATATAGTAGGTGGGCTGACCAATGTGTCCCGGTTGGCCTGAGGTTTTCCCAGTTTAGCACTCTTGTCCTGGAATACCCCTCAGTGCTGGGCAAACTGGAAGGGTTGGTCACCCTAGCAGGAAGTCCTCAGGAATTCACACTTGGGAGCAATGCAATTAAGCCAAAACCACGTCATTTGTCTCACCTTAGACTTCCTTCTTCTCCAGTGAAAATAAGAAATAAAATGCTGCGTGGTGGAAAACACAGGTTAAGAAACGGGTGGGTACAGCTGTTCACAAAGAACCTTCCCTTGGGCTCTAGGAGAGAAGAGAAAGGGATGCTATATTTATTAAGCAGCTATTTTAGGCACTTTACCTAACACATTGATATAATTCTCACTACCCCACAATAAATGTTATTAATACCATTTTTAACAGAACACATTACTGAGACTCAGAGAGATTGAGTAACTTTCCTAAGGTCATATAGATAATGAGCAAGTGGCAAATCTGGACTTTGAGCAAAGACCTTCCTACTTCCTAACACAACCTTAGAAGTAGATAGATGAGTGCAATTACTGGAGGAACCCCTGCCCAAAATAGACTGCTCTACTGCCTGTCATTCTCTCATTATAAAATATATTGTATCTTCTTGCATCCAGAAAATGTTAATAGCTTCCAATTAAAAGGCGAACATTCCTTGTAAAGGGGTAGAAAGTATTATAAGCTATATTTTTCTTATTGGCTATATCCAACTTCCATCTTTCCCAAAATCTAGGTTGATGGGTTCTAGAAAACAGGCTAGTGCCTATGGAATATCACCACGTTTATCCCAGTTCCTTCTTCTATTTTCTTGTTCAAATAATTTTTTAATTGTTTCATAAAATTTCTTCCAGAGTCACTTTATTCCATGTATAAACCATGGACCAAGGTTTAGATTAGGTGAACATGCCCCTTCCCTTTACCTATGGCTAAAACACATCTCTCTCAATTCTAGAGAATGCTGCAGGCCTGGAGTCCTGACTCACTGACCATCACTCCCACAGCGAATCCCTCAGAAGGCCTCACCTACAGCTCCCCCGTGCTATGTGGTCTGCCCTCAACCCAGACCTAAGAGTGAGGTTCTTGTCTGCAAAGGAGGCTTTGTCCCACCCACACCTCTCAGGCCCTCTGACCTCTCCTAGCTCCAACCACTTCCTATTTGTGGTTGGAGCGCAATTTAAGAGACCAGTAGTATGTCTCCTACATTAACATACTGCAGATTTGATCTCCAATACAAATTGCCTTTAATTTAAAACTAACCATTCACTTAGAGACGGAAAGTAGAGTGGTGATTGCTAGGGGCTGGAGGAGCAGAGACTGGGGAATTGTTATTTAATTGCTATGAAATTTCAATTTGGGAAGATGAAAAAGTTCTGGAGCTTGGTGGTGGTGGTGGTTGCACTATAATGTGAATGTACTTAATGACATTGACTAATACACTTAAATATGGTCATGGTAAATTGTGTTATGGATATTTTACCACAATAAAAACACACACACACAAACTCAATCTATCATAGAAGAAAGACCTCAAATGTTTCCTGAGACTTTCCATAGACTAAATGTTTGTGTCCACTCAAAATTCATGGTGAAATCTTAATCCCCATGTGATGATTTTAAGAGGTAAGCCCTTTGGCAGGTGATTAGGTCATGAGGGTGGAGCCCTCATGAATGAAATTAGTGCCCTCATAAGAAAAAAAACCCATAGAGCTCCTTCACCTCCTTCTACCTTGTGAGAACACAGTGAGAAAACAGCCCTCTGTGAACCCAGAAGCAGGTTCTCACCAGACATAGAAACTGCTGGTGCCTTGATCTTGGACTTCCCAGCCTCCAGAGCTGTGAGACATAAATGTTTGTTGTTTAAGCCTCCCTGTCAATGGTATTTTTATTCTAGCAGCCCGAATGGACTAAAACAGACTCACTCCTTGATTTATTTCAATGAGACTCACTCTTACTCTGAATCCTAAGTGCAGGGAAAAGCAGAGAAAGAAACAATGAATGCAGTTCCTACTGTGAAGGAGCTTAAAATCTTACGCCTCTAGAGAATACTTGCTTATAAAACATAAAAGAAAGTGTGTGCAGGGAAAAGTAGACACATGTCCTCAAGTTGCATGGTATTTCCAACCCTGCACATTGGTCCAGCATGAATTAGGCAAAGATAGTTTTAGGTGTGTTTCACAGGAAAATGGTTTCTCCATCAGAACATAAAGAGGCCTTTAGTGCTTCCTTATGCTTCTCTCCAGAAGACAGTAGTGTAATTTTTAAAGCCCTAGCATCACACTGCCTAGATTAAAATGTCAGCGGTGTGCCCTTACGACATCAACTTAATCTCTTTCTGTGCCTGTTTTTTAATCTTTGGAATGGGGAAATGAAATGAACAATATCTAGTCATATGATCATTGCATGTAACCTGTGAACTGACTAGATCTCATTTAGCAAATAGTAAGTATTCAGCAAATGTTACTGAGTATGATTCCTGGCTGGGCCTCTCTACCAGTTTCCAAGTGAAGGTCAAATTAAACTTGAGGTTAGTGTTATATGTTTGCTTTCTTAAGCTTTTTTTTTCTTGAACTATCAAACTTTCTCTCAGAACAGTAGTTTTGCCAGATTTACAGATCAAAAGACTTTATACTCTTTGTGATTACTGTGCATATTTCCTAGAAAATCTTGCTTTCCCTAAACCAAAGAAATTTTGACATACAAAGAGTAGCATTAATATGCAAATCAGCATACTGTAAAATTCATTTTGGTGCCTCAGAGGCAGTATTTTTATAAATACAGAAACATAATTATGCATCCTCTAGAGGACTAAAAATAATTATACAAATTTACAACAAAGCCCAAGGCTGTTTCCTTTTAACTGACTGTTTTTAATATCATTTAAATCTTGTTAGAACTTAATTACCAAATCTCTCTTGTAATAATTCAGGTGGAAGGTTTAAAGACTAAACTTGCCATTCAGAAAACAGAACCTCATCGGGGAAACAAAGACATGAAGGCTCTGATTGCCCACCTAGGACACTAGAAGAAACTCTGTCAGGATCAGGCCATGTGGGCCCTGCGACAAGGAGGCCCACTTAGAGAGGACATTAATAGTACTATATAACCAAGTGAATGTTTTAACCTACAATTTCATGGAAAGACAAGATTACATGTCATGATCATTATGGATTACAAACCCAATTAACCATCTCTACCTTATCTTTCATTGTCCTCTATTCTTTCTTTCTTTCTTTGTTTTTCAAATTGAGGTCAATATAATTTGGCAGCAGCATTTTTTCATCATGACTTAATTATCCTTTCCAAAGTCTATCTAGAACGTGTGTGTGTTTTATCTAAAGACTGGCTTATGTGAGCACAAAAAAGAACAAGGAACAAAGTCATGAGGAAGGGTCCAATTTATAATCTATCTTAAAGGCAATTATTTATTAGTCCTCTGAGACAATGGGCCCCTTCTTGTGACCTAAAAGGTGTAAGAAACTCAAACAGTTGAAATTCAAACACAATTTCATTTACCACTAGTTAACGATAGTTTCTAGTACTTGGAGTTTCCTGGAAAATTAAATAGTCAGCTTATGCTATGAAGGATAATGGTTTGTTTATGTGAGGTATCGCTAACATTGGTTGTTATCCATGATGGCAGAAGCGGACCAATTAATTTTTTAAAGAGCTGTAGCAATTCCACATATGAGATGCCTACACGATGTCACAGTTCATTCTAGTCACACACACACACAAAAATAAATCAGTCAATTCAGTGAAAAAAAATTAATCAAAATGATTGTTTGACAGCATTTAGACAAATCAGCCAGTTGGCTGAATCTCTCATTTTTCAACCATTTATTTTGGCTTTGTATAGGTATATAAATGAGCATACATGTGCTTATGGTATATGGGATTTTTTCTGTGTCAATGGCATCAATCCCATGGAAAGATATATAATACTAGAACTTTTCATATATAACATACTTGATAGAGTGAGCTGAGGTAAAAAGCTTTGCTCTTGCTTCTTGTTTATGGTCTCTTTTTACTACCCTCTTTGAATGGACCCGGGGAAGTGGCCCGTTAACAGAGGGAATTAGAACGAACGTTCCAGCTGAATGGGCAGATTTTTCTATTCTAATCCCTCTTCTTACACTGACTTGTGATCTTTTGAAAAGTTACGTCCATTGTTTCATTCCACCTCTTAATATAAAATTAAGTCATTGCCTGAATTCACACCATATTTAAAGCAATTTAGTATTGGGGGAAATTCCAGTCTTGCCGTGTTTAAATTTCTTAGCCGTGTCCTTGACTGTCCTTTGTAACTGGCTCAAGTGGGACCTAAAACAAATCAACAGACCTGGCTAATTTGGGTATCTAAAAGAAGGCCTCTCCGATGACAAAGTGAAGCAAAAAGATGAGGTCCGCTCCACCGCAGCTCTAAAAGAGGGGTAGGAACCTGCTTGGTTCAGAATAGTAACTGAAGACATCCAAGCATATAAGTTACCCCTAATCTCTTTTTATTCATGATGGCAGAATAGTTTTCAAAAGGTTGTAACCAGATCTATTGGCTTGGCTGCTGAAAATGGAAAAACTTCAGTCTCTTTCTGGAGATGTAATATGCAGGCCTGGCCGCCGGACCCACCTCTCCTTTCGGCCTGCAGGGGAAATCATCCGTGACAGCTGCCAGTGTACGTGGCCACTGCATTTGCCAGCTAATGTTTAGTAACAAAGGCTGTTTGTTCTTCTTGATCATTTGAACTTTCTCCATTTGTGTTTACCTTCACATCCCAACTAGAACAACTCTGCTCCGAGTTAATTCCCCAATTTCATTAGGGCCACACTGGGGGAGGGGAAGGGGTTCTGCACCCAAAACACCAGGCAGAAGACAATGGGAACAGGCAGCCATCCAACAGCATGGGCACGATCTGCAGGAGGCAGCCAGCTCTGATTGATGCTATCAAAGTGCTTGTCTCTCCTCTGATTGATATTCCAGCCCCTTGCCACAATTATTGATGCTAGTGACAGCTTTCATTAGATTCCTTGCGGTTTGCTGGGAGGGAGGTGGCAGGGACTTCCCCCAGAACATTTGCACACCTGCCTCAATTGAACCTAAAATCCTTTATTGTGCAAACAAAATATATAAGCCCAGCATATCTAAATCGTGGTTTCCTATATTCTTCTACCAAAAACTCTCCAGTTCCTGACAGGGGGTAGACCTGCTTCTGGCCCACTACAAGAATAGTGTGTAAATGGCAGTGTGGAGGGTAGGATGCACCTTTCAAAAGCTCAAGGGGAGATGAAATCTGCCAAAGGCACGATGTCATTTGGAAAGGCATATTTTGTCGTTTGATAGTGACATCACCGCAGGCTAAAAACAGGCAGGGGTAAAGCTTTCTGGGTTGCTACTCTTCAGGAGTAAATTATAAAACAGCTACAGTATCTGAAGACGACCTCCCCCAGTAGAGCCTGCCCAAGGTGGCCATAAAGGACCCCTGACACAGAGTGTATGGGGTTGTTTTGTATAAGTTTGATAAGCAGTGTAAATAGGTTCTTTCTTACTCTCCAGTTATCCCATTATCCTGATTAACACAATTGCCCCAACTAACCTGTGCACCTTCTCATTTAAACTAGACTAAACTAAAGACTTTTTCTATTTTCCTGCCTCAGATACCTATAGAACTGGAATGCTTGGTCTTTCTGTCTCCTCGGGGCAAAATCCTAAATTATAAGAGCCAGAAAACTATAAAGAGAGAAACAAAGTATATTTTACAAATGCTCTTCCAGAGAAACTCAAGTCATTTTTTTGGTAATACATAGATTTAGTACAGGCATTTAAAAGAGCTGGTGTTTGTTTGTGTGTTTGTTTGTTAAGGCACACATTCTTTAAAAAAATATCTATACATTTCAAAAGATTCATTTTCTCAAAAAGGCATTTTTGTTAAATAGTAGTTAACATATGTGTATAGGAGAAAAGAACCACATTTTCCTCCCTGTTATGTAGCTAGGACCTAAAATTGTGCCACCATTATGGTAGGGACTCAACAAATATGTGCTGAGTGAGTGAGTGAGTGAATAAATGAGTGAATAGAACCAACAGAAATCAGCCTTTGTAGGGTAGTGCTCTCTAAGAGTTGTTGCCATTTGGGCTTAATCGTTACGGACAGTTATATCTTAATGAAAATTGCCAAGTGAGAGATATTTAATCCAGATATCTGTCTGTACCAATACCAAGTGCAGTTTCATCCCCCAACTCTTTAGTATAAAATTTTTAAACCTGTAAAAAAGTTTTTGAAGAGTTGTAGTTCAAAAGGTGGTGATTATATTTGCTTTCTTTACATGTGTGTATGAGTTGAAAGTGGCCTGCAAATATCCTGACACTTCACCTCTAAATATTCCAGCATCCATCTCCTAAGCATAAAGACATTCTCCTATATGATGTGATAGAGTTCTTTAACTGAAAATTTGAAGGAAAAAAATAAAATGATAGGATGTTTGGGGAATGACTGATACAATATTTAAATTAAAACTTAAATAATTAGCTTTGGAGCTCAAGTTTCAATGGTGGAATTCTGCTCATTCCCAGCTCCTCCCCACCAGGGACGAATGGAAATCCTTAGCATCTAGGCAGTACTCTTGTCTGGTCCCGTCCTGAGGCCTTGAACTGCTCTTATGCATCCTGTGCTGCTCTCGGCCCCTGGGGTTTCCTATTCCATGGCCCTTATTAGGACTTGAAGAAAATTCTCAGTTTATGACTGTAACAGCTTCAGGTAAAGAAAAGTCTGTTTATCAACTGCACTTAAAGCATAAGATTTGCTCTAATGCTCTGCCTTAACCAGTTCAGACTGGTATAGCAGAATACCAGAGACAGGTGGCTTATCAACAACAAAAGCTTGTTTTTCACAGTTCTAGATGCTGGAAAGTCCTAGATCAAGGCACCAACAGATTTGATGCATGTTAAGGATCTGCTTCCTAGTTCATAGATGACTGTCTTTTCATTGTGTCCCCATAAGGCAAGAGGGGTGAGGGAGATCTCTGAGGCCTCTTTTATAAGGAGAGCACTAAGGCACTAATTTCATTCATGAGGGATCAACCTTCATAATCTATCCACTTCCCAAAGTCCCTCCTCCAAATACAGTCACATCCAGAACTAGAATTCAATATATACATTTTGGTCAGACACAAACATTCAGTCTTTAGTATGCTCTCTACTGGGCGTTGCTGTCTGTTACTGCCCCAAGGCGAACTTCTTTTCCCTTGCTGGGGCTTGGAGCTTTCCCCTCTCTAAGCATTCTCTCTGCATGTGTGTTTTTTACATTTTATCTGGAAGAACTTCCATAGTGAGGTCTGAGCTGAAATGGATGCCCTGTGATGCTGAATAAAAATGTTATTACTTTTCATGTAATGAGCGCCTCCCCACCCAAACTCCTCATTCCACATCTCATTAGGACTGCCAAGGGCCTTATTTATCATTTAAGCATTGCTCTCCCTATATCTTATGAGCCACATCATACATACAACACAGATGTCAGCACAACAAAATATTGTTATATTTAATTCAGATCAGTGTGTAGACTGGAGCTGTTGCTTGTATTTTAACTTGGATGAGGTTAATTAAATACTAATTCATTGAAGACATGTGTCCAAGATTATTTCCTTTTATGAATGAAATTGGTGAATGTATGTTTCATTTGCCATAGGGTCCCTCCATAACTTGTATGGGAATTTACCGGGAAAGTGAACATGGGAAATAGTTGTAGCTGTGCTCAGGGAGAAGGCTCCACTTCAAGAAACATTCATTGACTACCCACTATGTGCCAGGCACTATCCTAGGTGCTGAAGATGCAAAGATGAACACTTGTCCCTAAGAAATCCATAGATAATGGGAAAGACACTAATTTTTTAAATTGACCTACTCCAAGTCAAGTCACTTGTTCTATTTGAAAATGCCAGGGGGTTACATGAAAATGCTCATTGCAGGGATCCTGGGATGGCTCAACAGGCTGAGCACTTGCCTTGCAACCCTGAGGTCTGGGGATAAAATCCTGGCCCCTGCCCATGCAAACCCACGTGCTGAGCTGCGGCACAACTGGTAACCATCAGGATGGCTCAGCATGGCCTCCCATGCAGTAGACTCCTGGTTTGGTTCCCACCCTGTGCGGCCCCACATCCACTTGTTTGGAATAAAACCATGTCACAACTAACGATGTACAACTATGAAGATTGCTCTGGGCCCTCCCCCATTCTCTCTGTCTCTCTTTTACCTTCTCTCAAAACAATAAAATATGTATTTTTTAATGCTCATTACAATCTTAATGGCTGTCCTTGAGATAATGTATTATCTCATTCCATCTTCAAAACAACTTTCTTATGTAGTTACTAATACCAGGTTAGATATACTAGGGACAAAGATTAGATAATTTACCCAAGATCACCCTGTCAGCATTTAAGTCCACACAGAGACTTTGGAGCCCAGAATAATAACCCCAACACATGATGCAAGAGAGTTACTTCCACATGAAATAAATCTCTGAATGTGAAGTCCCAATGGCCATATTTATTCTTTGGCCTTTTACTCAATTGACTCTTTCTGTTTGAGGCTCTCTATAAGGCAGTAAGATCTTTGGATTTCTCTTTCCACACCTATCAAATGAAGGTTGTACAATTCATTATTTGTCCAGATTGTGGAATGTATGGGTTTGTTTGTGGATACATGCATGTCTGTGTCAGTATGTAGCACAGTGATTTTCATTCTCTCAAAAAATAATAATAAATGAACGACACAGGAAAATTATTTGCAAACTTTAGACCCACACAATCCATAAAATGGTGGACTTGGGGCAGACCAGACTTCCTCAAGCTGGGTGTGTGGTAATGATTCCCTGTGACCTATTTCACTCCACATTGCTCTAGCTTCCACATTCCCAAATGTAAGAATGATTTGGCCATTTTCCAAAGTTAATCGAAGGCTCACTTCTTTCTTTCCCAGATTTCCCCATGTTATCTTTTTATCAGCAAAAGTTCTATGTCTGTTTGTCAGCACTTATTAGGATAGTCAGTGGGTGAGAATGAAAAGTAATTTGTCACTCTTTGGCCTAGTCACAGGCAAACTCCCTCAGTCTTGGTCCCAGTTGCTGATAAATTTGCCCCAGCTGTGTGACTATAACGTCATTACCATTAGCTATTATAGAGATTTACTCTACTCTCCACCACCTCACCCCTCCGATTGTAACCAGCCTCAGGTGAGTCTTCGATCATCTTGGCTTTGGGGCTACCAAAGAATCTCCAGGGTCAGGCTGGTGATATTGCCTAGAACTGCTCCACCCCAATCGCAGATGCCTCACAGCTGCCACCCACAGCCCACCCCCTTCACTCTCCCCTGTGACATGCACCTTAGCCTTGGTCACCACCAGCTCATCCCTCACTATACAGGTATTTCCTACCAATACCACCTCAACCCTCATCAACACCCAAAGGAACCCACGGTCATCAACAAACTTGCCTACTGGTAAGTGTATCTTCCTCCTAAGGACAGCCAGGCTGTTCTCTCAGGGCTCTACTTCCATCAGAGCTTTAACTGAAGACTATGTCTCTCTTATTTCCAGAGCACCTCAAAGCCAGGGAAGAGGTAAGCGTTCACCTGTCCCCCCTTCTCAACTTCTTCAATGTTTGTCCTTCCTCATTCAAAAATCCCAGCTCTTTTGAAGCAAATCATCAATATTTACCACCTCAGAAGCCTCTTATTAAGTCATCCCCCTGCCTCCTGGTCAGTGGAGTCATGGGTGATGCCAACATATGGGGGGTCACTGCCTCCCTCTCCACCATAATTCCTGTCATCAACCTTTGGGTCATCCAACAGCCTGATGCTCAGAGGCTCCTCACCCTTCTTAGCTCCAGTGATCTTTTCCTACACCTCAGTCATCTACTCATGTCACCATTCCCTGGACCTTGTCATTGTCAATACTTACAACCCTTGGCTCCCAGGCAACACACTCTCCTTATTTTCCTCCTATATTACTGAAAACATCTCTCAGTAAACTTTGCTGGTTCTTTCTCATCTCCCTGACCTCTAAGCAATGAAATGCCCCTCAGATTTTGAAGCTTTTTTCTCCTCTATGCACATTTCCTTAGTGATATCACACTGTTTCATGGCTTGGGTTGATTTCCAAATTTTTATCTTTAGGATAAAAATAGAACTGGAGTTCCAGACTCTGAACTCTAATCCTGTATACTCAACTGCTTATTCCACATCTCTGCTCACAAGTCTAAGAAGAATCTCAACCCTGACATGGTCAAAACCAAATCTGATTTTCAACCAAATCTAATTCTTCCTGAGTCTTCTCCACCTGAGTAAACATTCATTCCAACCTTTCAGATGCTTAGACCAAAATCTTTAGACTCTTTCTCAACCCCTCTCTGTATTCCCTATCCAGCCAGAAACAAAGTCTTTTTCTTGTACTTTAACAACATACCCAGATTCTGACCATTTTTCATTATCTATAGCACTACCACCCAGTTTCCAGCCACTATCATTTTCCCCTGAATTATTGCAGTTAACTTTCCAACCATTCTTCTTTTTTCCCTTGTTACTCTCCCTCTATCCCTGTCCCCTTTTATTCTCCTCTCAGTACCTCAGGCCTGGTGATTCTTTTAAAGGATGTCTCATCTCTGCTCCAAACCCTCCAATGGTTTACTCAAGATAAAAGCCAAATCTTGGCAATGACCTACAAAGCCTTCCACAATCTGACACAAGGCTCCATGTGGCCTGACCCTCACCTCCCATACCAGCATTATCTCTTTAACCTGCCCTCCTACTAGGCTCCCCTTGGTGGCTTCATCCTAGCCACTGACCTCCTTGCTGCTCCTCTTAATCATCAGGCACGTTCCCACTTCAAAGCCCTTGCATCTGTTATCATTTTGTCTGGACTGCACTTCTCTGAGATATCTGGATGTCAATTCCATCCCTTTCTTTTCAATCTTTGGTCAATTATCATCTTCATAATGAAGCCTTTCATAACAAGTCTATTTTACACTGCAATGGCCCCTTCTCCTTTCCTGTTTCATTTTTCTGCATAGGATTTATCACCATCTAACACATTATATAGTTTGTTTATTTGCTTATCTGTCAGTTTTCTGCACTAGATTATAAGTGTCATGCTATCTGTCTCATTCACTGTTACATCCCCTGTGCCCAGAACAGTGCCCAACATATAGTAGAATATAAACACTTCTGAAAACTCAATCTCAAATAAAGTACTCTCCGATCCTCAAACCTATCCTGTCCCTCCAGCATACCTCTTTGAGACTGCCAATCCTTGACCCAGCCACATGTAACTATCTTCCACTTCCTCAAGTCCTCACTGCTCTCACTATCCAGCCGAGGTTTCATGATCCATATCATTTTAACTACCTTACACCATACTAACTACCTTTAACTAAAACATTCTCAACTACCTTGTCTCATTTCCCTTCATTGGGCTGTCCTGGTAAAGCCTGAAGTCTTAAACTCAACCAGCTACCTACTATATCCCTGTACCCATGCAGCTGAAATAATGTCAGGATTCATTTCAAATTTATGACCAAAAATCTTCAGCGAGCACTCAATACTATCTGACAACCAAACTTCCCCAGTAAATTCATTAACCTACTCCCAAGGTGACAATTATGCATTTTCTCCTCAATCCTCAAATCTCCAAAATCCCCTCCCACCCAACTCTCAGCTAAAGACCTTGTCATATATTTCATAGAGAAATATAGACATAATCCTATTAGAACCATTTCCACTTTCCACCTTTAATTCCACTTCTTACCTATATAGTAGTCCCATGCCCTGGCAAACTTGTGTCCTGGATCTCACCTTGCTCTCCTCTTGGTCTTGATTCCTAAAAGTTTCTCTTTTTCTGCTTCATCTATTCCTAAATAGATTGCTAAATTAAATCTCTAAATACTGATTGCTCTAGGAATCTTTTGTAAATCTCTTCTCTGGCTACACTTTCTCTCTTATTGATTTTCAAAGTCCCATGTCTTCAAATATCTATGCGTTCATGCCCAAATTTATTTTCCCAGTTCAGACCTCTTCCGTGAGGGTTAGACTCATATGTGTGTGTGTGTGTGTGTGTGTGTGTGTGTGTGTGTGGTGTGTTTAATGTGTCTCTTAAACTAAAACTGAACTATTGATTTCCCCTATTAAAAAATGTCATTCCTGAGGATGCTGGGAGAGCTCAACAGGTTGAGCATTTGCCTTGCAACTGAGAGGTCTAGGGATCAAATCCCAGCCCCAGCCCATGCAAACCCACATGCTGAACTGTGACACAACTGTAACCATTGGGATGGTGGCAAAGGTTCTCTCCTCCCACGCAGGAGGCCCCCAATTCAGTTCCTGCCTTGCGCGGCTCCACATCTACCCGTGTGAAATGAAACTATGTCACAATTAATAATGTACAACTATGGAGACTACTCTGGGCCCTGCCCACTTCTCTCTCTCTCTTTCTCTCTCTCTCTTTCTCACTCACCTTCTCTTAAACAATAAAATAAATCTTAAAAAAAAATGTAACTCCTAATAAATGTTTGTATCCCCAAAATAGCACCACCATCCACCCAGTTGCTCAGGTCAAAACCCAAGGCACTTCTTGGATTTCTCTTTGTCTCTCCATCCCACATTCATCTCCACAGCAAGTCCTATAAGCATGCCCTCCAAAATTCATCTAGAATACAGCCACTTCTCACCATGTCCATTGCTCCCACCATAGTCAAAGCCATCATCTTCTCTCTTGGACCACAATGGAGCAACGAACAAGAAAAATAAGTTAAATATGTAGGATGCTTTATAATGATAAGTGACAAGGAGAAAAAATAAATCAAGGACATGGGATATGAAGTATTGAATAGAGGGGTTGGAATTCTGGGTAGGGTAGTCATGGAAAGTCTCAGGCTTTGAAATGAGAGAGTGCCTGGGATGTTCAAGGAATAAGAAAATAAGTGTTGCTGGAACAGAGTTAAAGAGTGAGAGAAGGGAAAGCTGGGATGGCTCAGTGGGTTAAGTGCTCGTTTTGCAGCCTCAGAGCCCAAGGATTGAATCCCGGCCCCAGTCCATGAGGACCCACATGCTGAACTGGGGTGTGCCCCCAGTTCAGTTCTTGCCGGGACCTATGTGAGAGGCTCCCGACCCAGTTCCTGCCCTGCGCAGCCCCACGCCCACCTGTGGAGTGAAACTATATGGAAAACTAATGTCAACTATGGGGACTGCTCTGGGCCTCCCCCTTCTCTCTGTCTCTTTTTGTCTGTCTCTCTGTCAAATAAATAAATAAATCTTTAAAGAGTGAGAGAAGGAGCAGGTAAGGTCAGAGTAGTCAAAGCCATGGGGCCAGAGGGTGGCCCAGTGGGTGATAGTAAGGGCTTTGGTTTTCACTTGGAATGAAATGGGATGCCACTGAAGAATTCTGATCAGAAGAGTGAAAGGGCCTAACATACATTCTGTTGTGCTGAGACTAGATTGCAGACTGCAAGGATGCAAATGGAGAATATCAGTTGGAAGTAATCTGTTGCAGTAAGTAATCCAGTAATTACAGTATTGCGATAATCTATTTTACAGTAATCCAGGTGAAACATATGGCTTTGACCAGGACTGGGGTAGGGAGTAGTGAAAAGTGGTTACAGTTTATAATCTGTATATACACATATCTCATAGCATCCTAGTATCCTAGTATCCAATAAGAGCCTAATCATAGATGCCAGGCAGCCCTTGGCTTCAGTCAGGGCTCCCATTACTAACCATGAGGAGACTTAATTTCTGTGAGCCTCAGTTTTCTCTTCTGCAAAAATGGGGAAATTAATACTTACTTTATAAGGTGTTGTAAAGATTAAATGCCATAGTTTACCTAAGGCAACCAGCACAAATCTGCTATATAGTAGAGGCTCAACAAAAGTTAATTTTCCCCCCCTATACTGGTTCAGCTAACAGGTGGCAGAACTAGAACCAAGGTGCTAGTAGCCAGAGCTGTGGCCTTCCTAGTACACACCCTCTAGGTATGTGTCATTCTTCTTATTTGGATATTTTGGAGCAAATAACTTTTATTAGACATCTTGTTAAAGGACTGGCCTCATTCAATTAGTAGATTTTCATTTCTCCATATGCTCTTAATATGTGCTTTAAAGATGTAGCTGCCAGTGTGGTTGATAAATAAGTAAATGTTCTTGCTTGTACTAGGAGGAGTGGAACTTGTATGTGGACCCAACAACCCACTAGCCAGAGTCAAAGAAGTAAGCAGACCTATTCGCAACAAGTCTTTGCTATGAACACCCAACAGGACTGAAAAGAACTCAGCCAGACATTAGTTATCCTCCCTGCCCTGTGAGGAGGTGGTCCCAGCCCCCAGCCTATGTGGAGATTGAGCATTAACTCTTTGTTATTTGCGTGCTGACCTACGTGAGTATGACGCTATATTCTCAAGGTAGATCCTCAGCTTACCTCTGAAAGTTTCACCAAGTCCTCCCTCCTCCTTTTCCTAAATGGATAATGGCTCCCAATGCCTTATTCATCTTGATAAAGAATTATCCCCCTCATCTCCAAAACCATTCTTAGGCCTGATAAAGAAAACCATCTGAAAAATTCAGAAATTAACCCAGAATTTTTACGCACAAAACCACCCATGGTTGTTTTGGGATTAATAACATTTTATTCCATGAAGAAGGCAAAAGAAGGGGAAGCTGGGATGGCTCAGTTGGTTAAGCGCTTGCTTTGTAGCCCTGAAGACTGAAGATTGAATCCCAGCCCTGGCCCATGCAGACCCATATGCTGAGCTGGGGTGTGCTTCCCATGCAGGAGGCTCCCAGTTCGATTCTCGCCCCCAGGTTTGGCCCTTGGCTTGAGGGGGTGTGCCTCCCATGTGGGAGGCCCCCCAGCCCAGTCCCCACCCTGTGCAGCCCCTGCCCACCTGTGTGGAACAAAATCATGTTGAAAACTGATGACGTACAACTATGGAGACTGCTCTGGGCCCTCCCCATTTACTCAGTCTCTCTTTGTCCCTATCTCTCTCTGTCTCTGTCAAAAACAATAAAATAAATCTTTTTTAAAAAAGAAAAAGAGGGTCTATTTATGAATATGAGCTTTGCAAAATACCTTGGCTGGTACAGTTGTACTTTTGCTCCTAACAGTCTAGTCTCGTTTCAAGGCCTTTGTACGTGAGGTGACCTCTGCCAGCATCCTCTCCCCAACACAGCTGCTACACAGCTTCTTGCCATGCAAACCACAGAAAGACCTTCCCTGAACACCCAGCTAAAGCACTGCTTCTCCACTCCATCCCCAACCCCTACTGATTTACTTCCTAACATCTATCACTCTCTACATCATCCTGTGTATGTATTTATTTACATAGTCATTGCCTGTCACCCCTGCTAAACTCTAAGTGTCACAAAAGCAGCCACCCTCTCTGTCTTCTCATCCACAGCACCCAGAGGAATCCACACACGATATAATTTGATGAGTGGATGAATAAATGAATACATAATAGCTAAGTTTATCAACTGCTTTATAGTATTACAAACACTTTTCATTTAATCCTCAAAATAACCTAACAAGCAGGTGTTACCATTCTTCCAGTTTTACAGGTGAGGAAACTGAGCCCCAGAGGAGTTAGGTCACTTGCCACAAATCCTAGAGATTGAACCTAGGCAGCACACTCACTCTATAAGGTGATTCCTCAATAAAGATTCAAACTCTGTCTAGCCTAGATCCGAAACATTTAATAAAACGAAAGAACAAAAATGGAGATGAAAATATTATCTTGAAATACCCAATTGAGGCCAGTGGAGGCCGAATGGAGGGCGTGACATCAGGCCTTTCAGGAAAATAAACTTGTTAATATTGAACCCCCAGCCCAGCACTGTCAACCCAGGCAGCCCTGTGGAGAGGCTCTGCCCATGTGGACCTTACAGCAGGCACAGCTCATGTTCTGAGGGGACAGGCTGGCTCCCAAAGTTAGAAGGAGTTGCCGAACCACGCAGGCCCACTTACTCTCCCCAAATGACTTACCAAGTAACTCATCCCACCTCTCGTGCAGACTAGACAAAGGACCACAGAAATGCCAGGTACTTCATCCAGTGAGTTCCCTTCCCAGGAAGAAAACATAAGGATGGGTGGGGAAAGCATTCTAACAACGCCTCAGGAGGACAGGGGCACACATGCATGCACACGCATGTGTGTAAGTGCATGACCAGCACACGCACACTCCACAGAGTGCTCTGTACACAGTTCGTGCAGATCTTGGCTCAAACCAGCACCAGGGCAACAGACTGCACGCTCCTGGAGGCACACCTTGTACCTTATTGACTACTACATTTCCTAACATGTAGCTCAAGTCAAATTATCTCTTTTTTTTAGAGATTTATTTTTATTGTTTTTCGAGAGAGAGAGAGACAGAGAGAAGGGGGAGGGCCCAGAGCAGTCTCCATAGTTGCAAGTCATTCATTTTCTACATAGTTTCATTCCACAGGTGGGCACCAGGCTGTGCAGGGCAGGAACTGGCTGGGGGTCTTCTGCATGGGAGGTGCAGCCGGGGCAAGAGCCAAACCAAACTGGGGCCACACCACAGTTCAGCATATGGGTCTCATGGGTCAGGGCCAGGAGTCAATTCTCAGACCCTGGGGCTACAAGCTAAGTGCTCAACCCACTGAACCATCATTGCATCCCCAAATTATTTCTCGAAAATACCAATTGTTGAAAAAACGAAGGCACTATACAATGACCAATTAAATTAATCTGCATTGTTTCTCCTCAGATATTTTCCTGCTGATGTGGAGATGAATATTATTTTCTCTCTCTCTCAAAAAATGTATATATGTTTTAAAAGATATAGCCTAAATTTTGTAGCCACTCTTATCTCTCACCTCCACCCTCATGCAGTCTCTACTCCAGCCATATCAAACTCTATGTCCTTCTCTAAATACCCCAGGCCTTGGCCTTGTGCCTTCCCTTGCGTTGCTAGGAATTTCTCTCTTGCCATCTATTTGAGAAATTTGTTCTTTTTCCAACTCATGTTACTTCCTTTGTGAAAATGTCTACAGTTGTTAAGGATGGTATTATTTTTATTCTCTCTGCTCTCTCCATAGCATTTTATATTTATCTGTGTTACTGCAACATGTTCATGATACTGAGTTGTGTAAACTTGATTATTATATTTGATTTTCAACTCTGTCCATTTCATTTCCAACAAAGTCCCCTGTCACCCCTAGTGGATGAAGCACTTAGGATGCACTCATTTCACTGGTTATACAGTTGTGCTCCTAGGGGTCAAACATTTTAGAGAGCTACAGTGCTTTTAATATAAGTGGGGTTTTCTTCAGCTTCTTATCTGTAGGAATCGGCAAAAAGAAAAAGCTTAATGACAGACTCAGATTATCTCCCTTTACTTCCACACTGTCCTTTTTTTAACTGACATATAATTGACGTACAATATCCTATTAGTTTCAGGTGTGCATCATAGTGATTCAATATTTACATACATTATGAAATGTTCCCCATAATAATTCTAGTTACTGTATATCATACAAAATTATTATACTATTATTGATTATATTAATTCCCTATGCTGTACCTTACACCCCTATGACTTACTTATTTTAAAACTGTATCCTTTTGCCAGGAGAGTCCTCTAGCCCTTCATTAGTGATTACCATACCCCCCAAGCAATTCCTGTCCACCAACCCCCCTAGCGATTCCTCAGTGCTAGACGCTACATAGCAAAGGCCAGTAACTGAGGATTTCAACATGCTTGCTATTACTTCTGTTAACCCACAACTAGTCCCTGAGGGCTAGAACCTTGTCTTTGGTGTCCACAGATCTGTCTGAGCATTGCCATGGCACTTGGCATGTATTAGGAGCTCAGTTATTTATTTATTCAGACTGAATAAATAATTGCTGATTTACAATATCTTTCAAGAGGCTTCTAGCTATTATTATTATACAATCAACAAGTTTTTAACTTCCAACTTTTAAGTAACTTAAGGACTAGAGTGGTTTGGACATGATCTTGAGATTGCTTGAAAGTACTGTATAGCATAGATATTTTCTCTCGTAGGAACGGATTTAGATTATAAACATATGCTTGTTATCCCCATTGTTGTGACATATGCATAACTGCTCTCCTCCAAGAATACTTAATCATAGTGGGTGAGGCTTTAAATAATATTACTTAATATATTAGGAATCCAACATCCATCAAAATAATGTGGCACTGCCTTATTTATGAGGTCCTATTCTACTGCGAGAGGAATGATATCAGCTATCAATCAAAGGCGTACATTTGGCTTTCTATAGAACTCACACCTTACCTCAGTGTATGTTACGGTTGGTATTAAATTGATAACATTGCCTCAGCAGCAGGTGACCTGGGAATTAAAGTTAAAAGATTAGGCACAACACTATAGCTTGAATTCCCTTTATCTCGTCAGACTTAGATTGACAAATCCTTTTAATCACCTTAGTTACATTTACTGGAATGTAATATATCAATTTTTTTTCGAGAACACTACACAACATGAAGAGCATTGTAAATATAGGATTTAAAATAAGACTGTAGTATTTTCTACATTCACTTGGACGTGATGTAGGCAATAGAAAATTTGTTTTTGGGTGTGGTATAGTTTATATGATTAAATGCTTTATTCATACTCATATGTCAATCTATTAGTGTGCTGTTAATTCAAATGTTACTATGATGTATTTTATCCCTATTAGCACATTCATCACAGGTGGATGTGAAACTTAGACAAAGGTGTACGTTCTCATTAATGATGAGCAGCCTATTCATCTTACTAGAATGTAATTAATGTTAGTTACAATCCTTAATTTTTCACTGTTTGTCACGATGCATATTTAGCATTTTTCTTGTCCTCTATCAACTGGCTCCCTTTTATCACACAGCCAATTCAAAAGGACATACATTTAACCAAATCTAGTGCTTCCTTTTTCAAGTATTTCATACATGTATGTTTCTTGATGTTTGTGACAGCTCCCATACTGTTGGGACTTCACACTGGCTGTAGCAAGTGCAGAAACAATATTAAGAGGATTGTTTGGTCCATTTTATTTTTTAATGTAGAACATTAATGTAATTCATTTGCTAAATTAAATTTTAAAACTTAAAAAGGGATATTGTTATATTCTGCACCTCAGCATCAGCTGAATAGAATTGTTAGATTTCAGGGGGAAAAAAAGTAAAAAATGCATGTGTTGTTTCATATCACACAAATGAATATTCATCTATAGACCTAGAATTGTCTCTACTAGACCCTACAAAGTAAGCCGTACGTCTGATAACATTTAATCCTCATAGCAGTCTCCATGGACATGTTATTGAGGTAGATACGAGTAGTCTTATTTTATAGCTGAGGAAATGGAAAGACAGAAAGGTTAGGTCACTTGCACCTAGCCACACAGCTAGTGAGTAATAGCACAGGGATCCAAGACCAGCCTGCCTGACTCCAGAGCTCGTGCCCTTGACCTTGTTAATGCTGCCTCTCGTCTTCGTAATTCTTAATGAACTTCACCAGTTAATGACAGTCCATTCAATAAACGTGAAGTCTAAACTAAGGTTCTGGATTTCATTATACTTCATCGTTTTTCATTATTTTGCTTTCATAGTACTCTAAGAACATAAATATCTTGAGCAAAATATCTATATACTATTTCTAAAACAATAGACTTTGAGCTCTTTGAGGCCAGGAAAGGCATTATAAATGAGTTCACCCTCCCCAAGTCTAGACAAATACCTGTACACAAGTATTCAATACATATTTTAACAAACAAATGAATTTTTTACATTTAGGTTTTAAAGAACAATAAAGAGATGAATTCAGGCCTTATACAGTTTACAGTTTTAAGGCTATGCTAATCATTTATTTTGAAGCTTTTCATATGAGATGTAAGCAGTTAGCTGTGAGTCCTCCACTATAAATACCAAAGTTTAAAATTCAGTCTTGGGAATGCCGGGATGGCTCAGTGGGTTAAGCGCTCACTTTGAAGCGCCCAGGACCCAGGATCAAAACCTGGCCCCGGCCCGTGAGGACCCATGTGCTAAACTGGGGAGCTCCCCCAATTCAGTTCTCTCTCTGTCTCTGTATCTCTCTCTCTCTCTCT